>MU837417.1:0-17734 GCA_029603245.1 Rhizopogon salebrosus TDB-379
CAACGAAGGCAGGAAAACACGAATCTATGCACTCGCTATGAGTAAGTCATCACTTATTTTCGACGATTTTATATTTCTGCAGCTCTGCTCATTTTCCAATAGTTATTAATCCCAGTATCAAACTCGAATGGATGAAGGTTCACTGGGACGAGAACGACACTATAAAGTCACGGGGATGGATCTTGGATGCGGCATGTACGTCTTTTGGCTACTTCGTTCAAAATCACTGATATGTGAATTGCAGATGGCATCTTACCGCGCGTCAATTCGTTCATAGCAGAATTCACAGCTACATGTTCAGTTGCCACCACTGTCCGGACGTGATTCCACACCTATCGCGGAGTACGGGAAAATGTACAGGAGCTTCCAATGCCCATAATCGGGTCGGTTACGGACACCGCGGATTGGGTAATACTATCCCACCGGTGCAATCGATCCGACGGTTTCGTGCCAGAGCTTCCTTAACGTTGACACCAAGTTGGTTCAACTTGTATGGTCACTGGGGCTTGAAATTTTGAAAGCCTGACCGCTTCAGTCACCATTGGTTTTCGGCATCCTGTTCCTGGTCCCATTTGTCCAACCAATTATGCTATTTGCTTCATTTCCTGGACTAGTGCCATGTCCTACTCGTATCCCATCTGGGACATGGACAACAATTGCGACTTTGTTTCATGGCCTGACACTTACCTGCGTAGTACTATCTATTACGCTGTTAAGGATTTGGTGGGTCACTTCAGTATTTCAAGTCATTTCTGTGTTATGGTGAACCTTCTGAGCCAACTAAGCAACCAATTGGCCAGTCTTCCGGGATTAGTGTTGGCGGTCATCGATGATATCTATCAAACAAGTAAAGGCGCCTTATCACTAAGTCACATCGTCCTTTGTGATCATGTGTGTCATGTGTTTATTTTACTTACTTGAATAGATGAAGCTAGAGGCGCTATCCATTCGCGCAGAGACTCGGATGATGCGATGAAATTTGTATGTCCAATTAATGCCCCTAAGCTTAAGAACGGTACATGTAACCTAGATATTGATATTGCAGGTGATGCCACTTAGTCTGAGTGATTTACCAAGCTCAGGGTGTGCGGAGAAGCCGCACCCGAATTGTATTGTTGCACATAGCCAGCCTCGGTCACCGCTGAAGAAAGGCGAAGATCGCCCCGATGCGATCCTATCTCAACTTGCAAACAGCAACGACCCGGAATTTTGGTTCATGCTGTGGGTTGCCGTCATGTTGGCCACCCACTTGAAAATGGTGTCTTACTATGTTGCCCGCTTACTAGTCCCTTCTCTTGCTATGTGATGGTTCAACCATGGTCTCTGAGTCTCGAAGGTATGTGTCGAATACAGCTCATCGCTGCTTATGAGAGGTCTAACATCCAGAAAAGCGATAGCGGTAACCTTCCACGGAGTGGCGATTGCATGCACTGCGTTGAGGTTGTCATATCGGTATAATGTCTCGCGACTGGGTTGGGAGGATATGTGGGCAGCAGTTTCAATGGTGTCCGAATTGGTCTGTTTTGCCTGTGCATTGCTTGAACGTCCACCTGAGGCCGATGGTGAGTTTTACTTTGCAGATACTATCCGATCCAACGTTCTTAACCAACGGCTTAACCAATATTGCAGGTACAACGCCAGCGGTTAATGAGACTGTTTTCTGGCTTGTAGCCATAGCCTTCCCTTGTGTTCTGTGGTACGTCGTGACCTGTCCTAAATGTCTGTACTTCCCTGTAACATCCTCCTAGGTTTGCGAGAGCAAGCGTCCTGTGCTCTCTCATGCGTGTCGCAAATCCCGAAGGAGGCCTCAGATACGTCATCCATGGCATAGGAACCTCCTTCGGTATTATGTGGATCGGGCTGGTTGCCCAAAAAATTTACTTCTGCAGGTATTACGCATGTGGCATTCCCGATTCTGTTGCGATATCACAACTCATCGGTGAGTTCATCATAGACTTGCCGCCATCAAAGTCTTATATGGTCACTCATTTTACGCTTCAGCGGACATCTTCTCAGACGTAATGCTAATGATTCTTCCTCCCCTGTTGTTCTGCCACGTCCAACTACCCAGGAACCGTAAGATACTGGTATTACTGTCATTCTCGGCAGCTCTTTTCATCACACCTGTGACTATCCTGCATTCTGCACTGTTATTCGGGCCCGCTTCTACTGGCAACATTGTCGTCGGACACGTCAAGGTAAAGCGAAGCTCAGTTGCCTCAATCCAGCATTCATCGTAGCATCTAAATATACTAGGTTGCTATTTCACTCATCGTTTGCGATCTTCCCGTCCTGGCGACACTAGCATATCGCCTGTGCAGTTTTGAAGACATAGATGCACCGGACAGAAGCGAAGCCACGGTGTTCACCAGCATTGATTTGGAACAGCTTGGAACGGATTATGCCTCGGTATGGAGCGCTACAGAGACGACGTCGACGCAGTTCAAATCGACTGAACAACCGACGACGAGAGCGACGCACCTCGAAAGGGCGGGGACCTAATAATTATGATGAAGAAACCAGCTCCGGCAGTGCCTTCTGGTTGTCGAGAGCATATCATCCACTCGTTATATATTCTACCCCAAACGGATAATCCTTAATACAATGCATGTGCGGACATCCCTTCTGTTCTTCAATGACCGGAATGCTGTATATCCACGTCGATAACCCCTCCGAGGGGGTGACTGGGACGGGGCAGAAGTCCTGCTCCTGCTGAATGCCTAGTCCAGTGGTTCACAATACGTGCTGTCTGAACAGTCACTTGTAATGCATTTGACCATGAAAAATGGCTGGTAGAACTTGCGCAAGCAGGCCTCAACACCACTCTTGCGGATGAAGGGAGGATAGGAGATTGTGCCATATCTTACCGTGAGTGGGTGCTGACTTCTGGGGTCGTAACTAAGGAGTTGGAGCCCCGACAATTTAAATCACAAATGACGCTCAGACAACGAATACATTACTAATAATTGCAGCTATAGATACACCTGTCAGACGTGGACGATGTTGAATGTCCACGCTGCAGTGAACGACGTTGAATGCTCACGCAATGCCACAATTGACCGTTGAATCTTATCGACACGCTCCAGAGACCTGAACACACAGGGCCCGCCCATCAGTGCCTAAAAGTCCTCCTCAATACCCGCCGGGCGCTGGAGCGTGCTGATATCTGCGCCAGGGAGCGGCCACTTCCGCGCGAACTCGACGACATCTCTGCGAAGGTCTTTCACCTGGGTAGCGCCCGCCGAACCCTCTGTCGTTGCGACACGGATGAAGTCTTTGAGAAGCTTGGAACCAGCCTCTTTTTGGAGGAAAAGCGAGAGCTGCACGGCACGGTGCAGGAACCCAGCGACAGCCTTAATGTCTTCCTCTGTCATGTCACGAGATGTAAGCGCTGACGTGCCGAGACGGATACCGCCAGGAGTCTGGGCAGATGCATCGCCAGAGACTGCGTTTTCTGTTGGAGGGTGGCAAGATCAGATTCTTGCACCATAATGCAAAAGAGACGGTTCGTACTGTTGATTGTGATACCGAGCAGGTCGCACACCTTCTCGACTTTGCTGCCGGTCAAGCCAATAGGCCGGAGATCCCACAGAACAAGGTGGTTATCAGTACCACCAGTCTGGAGTTTGTAGCCGTACTCGATAAGGACGGATGCGAGTGTTTGCGCGTTGGCGATAACCTGTTTTGCATATGCCTTGAATGAGGGCTGAGATACTTGCAGAAGGGCAGTTGCAACAGCGGCAATAGTCTGATAACGTATTTCTTATCAGCGTGTCCTAAAGCCAAAAATTAGGGCACCAACGTTGTTATGAGGACCCCCCTGACAGGCAGGGAATACGGCGTCATTAACGCGCTTCTCAAGATCTTGGTTGTTGGGACCGTCTTTTCTGAAAAAGATGAGACCCGCACGAGGACCACGGAGTGTCTTGTGGCTGAGCATGCATTAGAGTGAAAACAAGCCTAAACAGGATCAGAAAGCTCACGTCGTGGTGGTAACAACATCACAATACTCGAAGGGGTTATTCAGTGTTTGTGCTGCGATAAGACCGCTGGTGTGTGCAATATCAGCCATGAGGTACGCGCCCTCTGCGTCCGCCGTCTTCTTCAAGGCAGCATAGTCCCAATCCCGGGGATAAGCAGAGGCACCACAGATGATGAGTCTGGGCTTGAAAATTTTTGCTTGCCGCTGAAGGCCTGCGTAGTCGATAAGGTGTGTTGTGGGATCAACAGCGTAAGGGAAAGACTGGAAGTATATTGAAGAAGCGGTCATCTTCTTCTTGGCGGTCTAATTGAAAATATATCAGGAGACGGTGTTAGCCAAATAGAGAAGCTTACATAGTAACCATGTGTTAGATGACCACCGTCAGGGAGACCAAGACCCATCAAGCGATCCTGAGGTTGGAGAAGGGCAGTCAAAGCTGCAAAGCTAACGGTCACGTGATGTGAGACATAGCGTATCAAGAGAAGTTTCGGACATACTTGGCGGTCTATGAGAGTCTTGATGTCAAAATTATGAAAGAGCGCCAAGTTAATCACTCACCGAGCCGGAATAGGGTTGGACATTCACACCCCACTTTGCAGGATCGAGGTTGAACGCAGTAAGTGCACGTTCGCGGCAAAGAACCTCAAGCTCGTCAATGTACTCGTTACCACCATAGTAACGGGCAGAGGGAAGACCCTCCGAGTACTTGTTCGTTAATATTGAGCCATTTGCCTCGAGAGTTGCGCGACTCGTCAAGTTCTACGAGATGTCTCAGAAATCGGGAGGATAAACAAGGAGTAAACCAGAAAACCAACCTCAGATGCGATAAGCTCGAGACCTGAAAACTGTCTCCAAGTTTCCTTGTCGATGATGTTCTGCACCTGGGGATCGATCTCTGCCAAAGGAGCATACAGGCCCTTGTTCTGCAATAGCGCAACGTTGTAAAAATATAGTACATTGTGATGGACCGAAAATAGTACGCACGAAGTCGGGGGTAGCAATGGTGGCCATTTTTCTTCCACTGAGGGCAAATCCCTGTTTAAAGCGCAGAGATGAGGAAGGGGTGATGGGACGGATTAACAGACGCAACATTGCGCAATCAGCGAGGATTAAATATTAAAATTTCCAAGGATGATAAAAACACGGATAAACCCGATGAGTCAGAAACAAGTTATCCCACATCTAATCTTCTTTGTTTGTGACAGGAACCAAACAAAGGACGATTTTATCGCTGGGTCTGAAACGTTGAATCTATTATTTGAATACAATGAACATTCCAAAGTGTGGGGCCATCAGACAATAAACTACTGCGCGCTGTATCCACCTCCTTTCGACATATAAAGATGCGAGCGAGATGGCCTTCCAATCCCCAGTTTTGTTCGTCTGTCTTGCGTACGCTTTCCTTGATACTTTCTCTCATTTTCACGGTTTCTAGATCAGAGCCTGGAGCTCGAGTCCACGACACTCTAATACACTCATTCCCGACACTGGTTGCCTCCCACTCGCATTCACTCCAGATACTACCTTTTACAATATGGCACGCTCCCAGCATTTCTTCCTAATTGCCATCTTGGCTGCTCTTGCCACTGCCGCACCTCTCTCTGCAAACGTCTTTGCCTCCAATTCATCGAGCTTCTCTCAAGAAGAAAATGGTCTTGATGCCCAAAAATTAAATGCTCAATTTGCAACATTGTCTGCAAATGATTCTTGTACTAGTGCGTTACTCAATTATTTTATTCGCGCCCGCTGTATATTTAATTTTGTGATCGTGTGCATCAGGTGGTGATCAAGCATGCGTCGGCGGTGCCTTCGCACAATGTGTTGGGAACTCTTGGCAGCTCACGCCCTGCTCATCCAGTCTGTCGTGCTTCGCACTTCCTCTCGTTGCAAAAGCTGGCACAAGTCTCGCTTGCGACACTCAAACTGATGCTGAGGCACGCTTTGTTGCTGCTGGCGTTCAGGGAGGTGTCACCGGAAATGGCACCATGACTGGGAACTCTACCGCTGGCGGTTCAATCAATCCCACCGACGGTGGCGACAGCGATTGTGGAGAGACCACAAGTTCATCCTTATCATCTGCAACCATAATTCTTACCACGAGCTCTTCTGTTCCATCCGCTTATTCGGCTGTGGTGTCTTCGTCTCTCCTCACCAGTGAAACACCCTCAATGAACAAAATGAAAAAGCGTCAACTCGGCTCGTCGTACGCACCCACGTTTGGCTTTGGTAGTCCCACAACCAGCGGGACTACTTCATCTCCTACGGTCGGGAGTGGCACTCCCACCGCAAGCATCGCAAGTACTCCTGTCATTAGTCCTTCATCAAATGTCACTACCAGTGGCTTGGCGACCACCCTTAGCTCCAGCACGTCTACTGGAACCACTAGCATTGCTTCGAGTCCTTCGCCCTCTTCCATTGTATCTAATGGCACCACAACTGGCCTTACTTCCTCTACTCCTCTTGTGACGCCTGTAGCCACAACCACCGGGGTGGATGGTGTCGCTACTGTGGTCATTGTGACCACTGTGGTTGTTACTGTGACCGCTGATGGTACAGCTGTACCGACAGCTGGGCCGTCTACGGTTGTTGGTGTTGGATTGACTGGCACCGCGACGTCTAGTGTCCCTGCTGTCACAGTGGGCTCTTCACTTGTTGGGTCCTCTCTGTCGCCGTCACCCTCTTATGCCCCAGTTACCACTATCAACCTGAACAGTCCTGCTGTCACTCCAACTGCCAGCACTCTGACCAGCACGTTCACTAATGGTTTATCAGCATCATCTCCCATCCCATCTGCATCCTCGAATGCCCAGGTCAACGCGGCATCCCTGTCCTCAGTTCTTGCGACACCTTCATCACCATTTAACTTCGTTTCGGCTACATATTGAGTGGATTGTATCGATTAAACTAATTGGAAGACAGTAGTTATATATACTTGTAGTACGCTGTAGCAATTAGCCGCTGTAGTTCGTTTATTTGTATTCTACGGTCAAGCTATCATTGATGGGACAAAACCTAACATTAGGGTTAAAACACTTGCTTGCCCCAGAGCGTGCATACATCTTAGACGGTTGCAGTCATGAGTGCCATCACTCTTGATAATATCAAGGCAGTCCTCTGTGCACATGAACCCCAGTTGTCGCAGAACCTGACAAGGCTCTTTGCGAAACTCGTCGAGCGAAATCAAGATCCGACATTCGTGCAGAACTACACGGTGGGTCATGTTGTATCTCGCCTCATGCTACCATCTGGACCAGTGAGAACCAGGGTGCTATCAAAATTACATTACGCAATGAGGTTACGACGCGGAATCCTCAGCATCCGCCCAGTTTTAGTACTTTTGGCAAAGCATGCTATGCGGCAGGGATTGTGAAGACGATGCTCGATGTCGCGACATCACACCTGTATGCGCCATCGCAGGCGAAAGAACGATATATCGGCCAGCACAATGCACTCGAAGCCCTAAACGAGCTCATATACACTGGTAATCTGACTGAGCGACGCGCCCTGACAGAGGACATGAAGAAAAATCATGTTATTAAATATTGTTTTTCGGTAAGGATACGTAGTATCTTCTTCTTCGCCTGTCATTCTCAGGTCTCACATGTCTCTTAGTTTCTGAACCATCCTCTTTGCATTTTCCGTCAACTGGCCATATCTACCCTGCATGCACTTGCATCCCAAGCCCTCCTTGGAGAGAATTTACCCGCAGCGGAAGCAGCTGAGATAATTGCCGCCGTCTGCAGATTCGCATTGGAAGGACCCGATTTTTTTGTCGAGGGCATGCGAGCTTCCACCACAACATGGCAGAGTCAAATTGTTATGGGTTCTCATGATGTATGTATTGCTGTCCCGTGTTATTTG
Source organism: Rhizopogon salebrosus TDB-379 (assembly GCA_029603245.1). Classification (NCBI taxonomy): domain Eukaryota; kingdom Fungi; phylum Basidiomycota; class Agaricomycetes; order Boletales; family Rhizopogonaceae; genus Rhizopogon; species Rhizopogon salebrosus. The sequence goes on from MU837417.1 coordinate 7,844, forward strand.
TTGTGTGCTCGACTAACCTCCCCGATGAGGTACCCGCAAAAAAAGCCGCGGAGCACGTACCTCGATTTTACGCCATGTCTCAAGAGACCGCTCTGTGGACTGCGCATGGGCTTTTGTGCATGTCACCCATGCCGTCGCGAAAATATTGCCTTGACATTTTGAAGAAGAAACCAGAGATCCTAGATCTCCTATTTGACTGCGCCATCATTACTCGCCCGCCATGGTATCCTGAAACACAAGTTGATTATATCGCGTGTGAGGTCCTAGCCCTCTTGTTTCAATGGCCGCCACACATAGTACCAGGCGTTTCGACGCCTCAAGACAGTGTCTTTAGAGCTCAGGAATGGAAAGCCATGTCCCAAACTGTGAACATCCTGACGTCTCGAGAAGATTGGTGTGAAAAGATTATCGAAGTATGGATGAAAGTTGAAGAGGAAGATTGGCGTGAGGTACATGAGTGGGTGATGTTCGCCGGATCTTGGTATTACGGCTGACCGCCGATATGCAGCTGGTTCGGTCGGGTGGTAGTCGACTATCACGCATTCCAGCCACCCAAAGATGCTTTCGACAAGTTATTTCAATATAGAGGTTGGTCGCTGAAACAACTTTCTCGATAAACGTACTTCATGGTATAACGACTTACAGGTGGATCCCGTATTGCTATGCTGAGACTCATCAGCACCGTCACTCACGCAGCTGAGTCTTGCGGTATTACCAACGCTGAAATTGAGTCGTTGCTCCGGATGGCATACCTTGCTTCACGTAAAGTCAAGTCCTTTGATGAGCTAGATGTGAACGAACCGGAGGATCGATACATGTGCCTTGAGCGCACGAAAAGTATTTTCTGTGAGCCTCTGATATCTTTGAACATGGAGCCAGACGCGCACCTCCAAATTGCAGAAGAAAGTATCATAGGTCCAACAGCCCTTGCACGCCTCCTCGCCGTGCTTGCTCAGCGAAAAGCCTTGGATACCATCCAGGGGCTTAAAAAAGCGCCACAAGGCCTTTCATCCTCGACTTGTCTCAACCACGTACACCAAATCACCAACCCTGACGTCATCCGCCGATTCCTGACGATCGCACTTCAGCGCGTCAGGGCGTGCACAGACGAAGGGCGTGATCGCGCTCGCAAGCAAGATAACGCTTTCGCGAAGGAAGCGTTCATGAGCGCAGCAGAGCTTGCCGCTGCCCTCGTAGCACTTGACAGCCACACGCAGGGTCAATACTCGAAGGAAGTCCACGGGGCGAGAAAGGAGCTTGCCGTGGCGCTGGGCAATGCAGCTGAGATGGCCATTCGCCACAAACACTGGCAGCAAGCGCTGTACTTCGGGTCCGGAGCTGTGAGCGTTGCCGAGAACATTCCGGCCAGTGAGCAGTTGGACGCAAGTGTGATAGCGAAGAACAAGCGGCGTGTCGAGCAAGTGAGGACTGCGACTTCTGGTAAATAACAACCATGTAGCATAACCATTAATTTGTGGGTGGCTTTACTTTTGGTTCCTTGAATTCGTAGTCATCGAGTTCTTTGTTCAGAGTAATCAGCGTCCGCGCCTGTGATATACATGTATCGCCAGAATGCATTTTGCTCTGGGGCACCCTCGATCTATGTGCACGTTATTCTATATGGACATCGATCATATAAATCCCGGGGACGAAACCGAAAGGCTCGTAGTCTGGTCGCTTTCCTTATCGTCTTGGGGCTTAAGGCCTGGACTAACAAGACTTGTGATATCCACGATAAGGATTGACCCATATCTAGGTTTACTTCTCCATCGATGGGTCATGGGCATCGTTATCACAATGAACTGCACCGTATCGCACGGACCATTTACTCCATTGACATAGGCTTAAGCAGGAGACTCTTATGTAGAACTAGAAGTACAAGCGGTAGGGGTAGCGGCAGCCCCCTGATGAGAGCTTTCGCAGGCTTGAAACCGCTGCTGACCCACTTTACTAGCCCCTCCCTCCCTATGTTAACAGCGCCCTACCCTCGGGGACGGCTGCCTGCAGCAGGTGCGAAAGGGGTTGTCAGTAGCCGCTACATATAGACTGTTCTACGCCTGCCTCGTTCCTCAGCGGCGTAGAATCTGCTGGGGCCCCACCGCACAAACACAACGACCTGAGGGCTTACGAAAACGGATAGCGAGACTGCTCAAAAGCATTCGTCTTGAGTGGACTGATCACCTAGTAGGCTCATATCTTATAGATATGCAGGGTCAAATCCTGAACTTTGCACGCTCGGACCCAAAGACCCGCCGATGAGTGGTTCTCAAGCTCAGAAAGCTCGATTCGTTCATCGACCCGGTACCTTGCCAAGTAAGGTCATATCCAAAGTGACATGAAATGCAAATTTAATACAGCAACGAATAGAACAAAATCGGCGGGGTCGGTGCCCACAAGAGTCCACATGCGGTTCAACCTTGATGACGCTTCGGCCCTGCGGTCCATAATCGACCATCTTGTAAATATCCGTTTGTAATACTTAGCCGTTTCGGTCTGGCATCCTAATTATATAATGTGAGGTACCATTGAAGTGAGTGTTTAGCACTGCCAATTCTTTCTTAAGTTACTATTTACTTTCCTGAATGGCCAGATCGCTTTGCACATACTTGAAACGTTGCATGAATCCAGTCTATTCTGGCAGACTCCTCACTTTAAATTTGGTGTTACCTATGCAAGGCATGGATTCGAGTTATGAAAATGGGTGTACTCAATCCTCTGCGGCCTTGTGGCATGTATTGTCCTGTGTCCATTGTCCCTCATCGTCTAAGCTTATGGACACAGTCCATGAGGGGTCTGGAGTCGGATCTGCGGTGAGACATTAATCTCTGAGCTAGGTCGGCGGGAACAATCCCTTTAATACTATAAACGCAGTGAACTTTAAATGCAAGTGTTCCATCAAATGTGTTATCTGTATATCAAATTATCAAACGACCCGCGATTACACATCGACAGTAAAACGTTTGCAGAGCAGCAGTGGACTAACGGCACAGATATTCAAGTCCTCCTGAATAGACTAAACCACTTTCCTTTGCGCTCCTTTTGCTCTATGCGCTGACGCACTTCCTCCTCCATCTCTTCCTCAGTGACAACACCTCCCGTTGAATACCACATAACAGTGACGATGCCAATGAAGGCTGTCAGCACACATCTACACAGCAGCCCACACCGTCAGCATATCGCAATGACCAACTCAGTTAAAGCTCACCCAGTCATGGCCAAGATGCCTTTAAGCAGCCATCCAAGCTTTTGCGGCCACGGCCCAAGCGGGAGGCCCGATAAGTCAGTCGGACTCGCGTGTCCTGCCGCGTTCCCACTCGAGGCTATCCCAAGCGCGGCACACTGATCGTACATAAACGATGGCACGCGGTTCTGTGCCCGTTCTTGTATCAAAAGTGGTGCTGATATGAATTGGACCGCAAGGCCCGACTCAAAGTGCCATTCGATGTGACCTGGTAGCAACGTCAATGTGCGTCGACCCCGAAGGGAGTTCATAGACTTACAGTGGAAAAGCCATGCGCCAGGGTTATCAGCGACTAACCGGAGCGTGGCGGAACCTCCCCCAGTGATGCTAACAGTATCACGTCGCATAGGGTTCGTTTGCCCTTCAACAAGCGGTGGGTTCAACGAAGGATCGTCGGAGGTATAATCTATCGCTCTGTTGACAATCTGCATACTGTGGCCGTGGATGTGGCTGGAACGCAATACGAGCTCTATAAGATGCCAAAGGTAGGGACGATGATACGCACAAGGGATGCTGCCCCGTATCAGCGTTCTTCACCACGAGGTCGACCACATCTCCGTAATTCAGCAAAAAGCTGTACGGGCCGTATGCCTCTTGGCTAGTAGCATTTTCGCCCAGGCTTAGCGCGCTCATGACTGCGGGAACGCTTGGCTGATTGTACACCAAATTATTGAAGAACGCATGATTTGTTCCGTCGTTCATCGTCTCGAAGTTGAACTCAAGCTCTATAGTATTTGTGGGTGGGAGTGCAGGATCAACAACGACCGGGGTCAGAGCGGTGTCGTTTGTCATGGTGTAGGAGTACACCGGAGACAGGTCAGTTAGATTCGATGAATGGGTGTACGTGATGGAGGAGCTAACATCTGAAAGTGGTTTAAAGGTAGTGAAGTAAGTGGAGTGAACGGCTGCTCGGGAAAGGGGATTGCCTACTTGGATTCAGACCACTAGGAACTTTGTCGAACATGGTTGTGTCCATGTTTGCATGTATGGCCCAGTTTGACGAGCTATCGTTCCTGGCTGTAACCAACACAGAATAACGCTGTGCCGCTGACAAGCTCAGCATATCGATGGGCTTCTCCTGCGTATCTGTCTTCGATAACATGAGTCTACCAGGTGTAAGAAGCGTTCAGACTAAACATACTCCGTCGGCTTCGATAATCCGCATTTCATGGCCATCAATCCAGAAGAAGAACCCAGCGAATGAGCCCACGTTGATTACGCGCAGTCGATACGTTTTACCAGGCTCGAAGGGAAGGGTCGCATTTTCGTTGAAACCCACAGCGCTTGTCACTGGGGAAGGATTGCTCCCTGGGATCGGTGCCAGGTAGGAACCATTTTGGGAGAAATATACAAGGGCAGAGTCTGGGAGCCAACAAAATAACCACAGTCGAGGGAAATTTCAGAAATATTCGTCCAAATCAGTACACCGCCTCAAGCGACGTGATATCACAACCCACCAGGAATAGGTTCCGCTCCGCCTGGATTTGCAATGCTAATGAACTGCTTCAAGAGGACAGGTTGTTCTTTGTGGTACCAGTCACTTAGCACAACGGTGAACTCGGCATCATAGTGGCCGGCGTAGGTTTCATTGGGAGAGTGCAGGAGGAGGGGCGTACGCAAACCATCTGTATATACCCCCTGCATGAAGATGAGGATTGAGTGATACATCGTTGACGAGACAGAATTTGTGAATCATTGTTTCGAGGGAGAAAAAATCGCAATGGGGAGGCATACAAGGAGGAAAGAAAGGAGAGTGGGGGGATAGTGCGAAAATTCGAAACACGATGCCAGTTGCCTGGCTTCATAAAACTAAGTGGAGAGATGATACTTACGTTTGCATGGCCATGCGCCCAATACGTACCAACTTGCCCCGAGGAGTTTATTGGCACAACATAGTCAAACGTCTGGCCCGGAGGTATGCCACTGCATCGGAAAAAAATTAGCAAAAAATTACAAAGGTGTGGTTGCGTACGGTGCGTCAGGAGGCAGAAAGGCATCGAAGCAAGGTTGCAAAAGGAGCACAGGTAATATAACCACCACGCACGGGACTGGTTGGAAGTTTACATACCATTGTGACACCGCAATCGCTCCGTCCATCCAGGAAGTTGAGTTGAAGTACATGCCATGGTGATGTAGTGTGGCCGGTCTGTCGATATTGTTGGTCACATGGACAAGCAATGAGTCTGCTGTGGACACCTCGATTGGTGGTGGTCTTTATGGACCGAGGGGGCGACACGGTGTGAGAACCAAAATGTTCGGGTGTGCAAAGAATTGAGTTAGGGCCAAACGTGTTGTCAGCTCTCAAAGTCCATAAACACAGAAGACGTGAGACACTCACGGCCATGTCCCGTTGACACCAATGACACGGCGTTCGAAGAGGCCATCTGGATTTGCATTCTGAACGTATGTGACGTTCCACCAGAGTTCCTGTATACCTGCCAGCGCAGGGGAAAGTAGTGCGAGCAGGAGGAGAAGGCGACGGCACCACATAGGCGTGTAGATGATGGTTTCAACGTGCCAGCAGTGATACTTACAGAAGGTGAGTTTAAATGAGAGAACGATCCTCAGAGGAAAATGAAGGGCTTGGACCTCTATATACTGCAAATCTGGTACCAACTTGAAACTGGGAGAGTCGGACGAATCAAGGCAGACGCGGTTGACGGGCGACCCTTGAATTGATCCTAGCCGAAATTTTTATCTGATAAACCCAGATCTAGATTTTGATCTTGGCGAAAAGCCCCGAATAACAAATTAGATTATTTCGGCATTCGGATTATTTCGGGTCAGGGTGTACTCTGTACTAAATCTTTATCAGATAAAATGAAGTTTCGTCTCAAACCACCAAAAGCCATTCCCCTCCACGAACCTGGCAATGGCAGTCAAGAATTTGTTCAGCGTCAGTATCTTCTTCATCGTTTTTAGAGAAACACTAGAGGCCGCTGTCATCATATCCGTTCTCCTTGGACTCGTCGAGCAGATCGTCCATGACGACGTGGACCAGTTCACGACACTGACCGAGCACACCCGGCCTGTCTCAACTCACAACAGCAACAGCGAGGCAACCATACAGGCAGAAGGAGAATCAGATGCAACCCTCAGGAAACGCCTGGTTCGAAAACTGAGAATACAGGTGTGGCTGCCATCTACGCTTGCGCTAACGTTGGACACGCTATTGACACATTGAATAATAAGATTTTCGCTGGCGCGGGCGTAGGCATGTTCGTTGCATTCGCCTTGGGTGCTGCATTCATTGCAATTTGGTTCACTGAGGCCTCCAATCTCTGGAGCAAGTCGGAACTTCTTTGGGAAGGTCTGTGTTTATACTTCTACTCGTTCCCCCAAAGTCCCTTCTCTCGATGCAGCACAGAATTAAACTGACCCTTTCTCGACGTTTCACCAAAATAGGCATCTTTGAATTTATTGCATCCTTGATGATTTTTGTCATGGGCGTTACTATGCTCAAGTTGGACAGAGCCAAGGCTAAATGGCGCGTTAAGCTCCAGCGCGCGTTTAGTGGTCAACGTATGTGTTCTCCCTTGCTTTTGATTTGCCTTGGTTTCTTACGGATCACTTTTGGTCCCAGATGTCGACAGCCGCACCAGAACCGGGAAATGGGTACTCTTCATTCTTCCGCTCATCACTGTCTTACGGGAAGGTTAGTCTGTGTGCCTGACCGACTTTACGTAACAATATTAATGCGTAACGCTTCACAGGGATCGAAGCTGTCGTTTTTGTCGGTGGCGTCGCGCTTGGACAGCCCGCAACTTCCATTCCTATTGCAGCAATCGTAGGCCTCGTTTGTGGGCTTGTTTGCGGCCTTTTGATATACCAGTTTGCTAGTCGAACGAGTGAGCCGTCCTAAATCATCACCGTATACCAAAGCTCACCTATGATCAGCTCTGACAGTATTCCTTGTCGTAATGACCAATTTGATCCTCCTCATCGGTGCTGGCCTATTCAGCAAGTGTGTCTGGGCTTTCCAAGAATATGCCTTCAACAAGATGCTTGGTACCGATGTCGATGACACAGGCGGTGATGGTCCTGGGTCATATGACGTCCGCGGCAATGTATGGCACCTGGAATGCTGTAACCCTGAGACTGATCAGGCGTGGGGTATATTCAATGCTGTTTTTGGATGGACAAACAGCGCAACTCTCGGTTCCGTGCTGAGTTACGTGTTCTACTGGGTCATGGTAATTGTGGTGCTCGTACATCTAAAGTACAAAGAGGTTAGTTCATTCTCTGCTTCTTTTTGCCCCATTCACACCATAGTGAACAGGGTCGCACCAAGCTTTTTGGACGGGAGTCTGCAGCAGGCATACGTAGACGGCTCGCAAGCGAACAACGGGCAGAACAACTCGCGGTAGATGAGAAAGTCATCATTAGTCCTCCCACAAGCACACCCCAGAGTCGACTTACCAGTGCAAGCTCACCAGAAGAACTCCATCACTAACATAACCCGGGAATTCTTCTTCACATACCCCCAAGAAAACCTCGCCGTTTGGCTCATCGCTGATTGATGAACTGGCACGCACCGTGGCAGGTACATGCAGGTGTACATACCAACATGTCGGATAGTAGGGGCTAATTGTCGTACATAGATCTATTGCATACTTACGTGTTGAGCTAGCTAAGGCTATCCAGTCCCACATTGTATCCTTGTCATCGTGTTCTCATTACCTGAAATAACCATTTGTCCAAATTTCCGTTTGTCCCTTCTTGTCCCGCGCAAGCGCTTCTTAGAATACTGTTTGCGTCCGGATTCCGGGTTCCTAAAACGTCTGGTAATTTAATAGTCAGACGGATGTATTTCATCTCGCCTTATCTGATAACGCCACGTGACATTAAAGAGAGCCGACCCAGATTTGAGATAATTTGATAAGTGATCCAGTGCAGCGCTCCGATGGGGGTGGAAACGATCGGCCGATTATCAGATAAGATGTACGTGCCTCCTCCTCCAAGCAACAACGGTAACGCGAAAACTTGCACCCGTGATTGAAGGCTGTATCGAAATGACCCTCCTGAGATATTCTTGGCCTATATGACATTTACTTATCGCGGCGGAGATGATCGATGATCCTGGACAGGAGATGGAAGACCTCATGCGACGCCAACTTGATTCCAAGAAAGTATATCGTACCGTACACATGAAGCGACGCACTCCTGCATCTGCAGTAAGGGCCGAGGGTCAAATGAAGAAGAACCATGGATCGGACAGAGATGGTTCCATCGCGGTCGCCGGTGATACACGAGGCGTCGCAGCATTGCTACACGAACAGATACCGAAATCCATGTTGCACTTGCCGAACCCAGGTGTCTGGGCAGACCCTGAATCAATAAGACGGAAACCTACTGGAACTGTGCTTGGTTCTCCGCATGACACTCGGCGGACGTTTGAAACCAGGAAGCACGTGTGCTACCCAGCACGGACTAGTAGTCACCATAATATTAATTAGGTGATCGAGGGGACTCCCGTGGCCGGATCAGAATAGGAATAGTGCATGAGGAAGCGGCTTAGAAATGTACGTTGATGATGCTTCAAGGGAATCAATGACAGTGAGAGAATGCGCATGGGACAATTAAAATTATTGCGGCGTTACATCGAAAGCGAAAATGCCAATACAAGTAAATTCCTAGACTGATCATCGAGCTAGGTTAATTCATTCATCAGCTGTATCGAATTCGAGGAGCAGAGAGAATGAATGGATTCGTGTCGGAGTTTACCTAGGAGACAGATGTTACGATAACGACCTACAAAGGTCTCAAATGTACATGTAATTCTTAGCGAAATATGTTGTACTTCGAAGCCCGAACAGGCACGTACTTGACTCATCTGCAGGTGAACTTTCGAAAAAACGAGGTCCGATAGACTTGTGGAGGATCTCGGAAAATTCCATGTGATCTCCAGTCGAACAATAACGTTTGAGTATTAATCTTTAACGACACGCAGCCTCGATACACTCACCGATGACACGCAGCCTTGCACACGCAATAAGTAGGGAGATAATGCTAGACAAAATGGACGCTACTGTGCCAAGAACTTCGATGATTTCACGTCTAAAGTATATTGTTGAACCGCGTTTGAGGACTTGAGGACTGTATATGTCAAAAGTAGGATATGGAACGCTACAGGCCGGGCAAGTAGGCCTGGTTATAACAGCATCTAGGATGCGCCTTGTGAAAGTATGCATGATGAAGGCAAAACAAAAAACAAAATGGAACTACGAACCTGTTGCAAAAGTCACGGTCACACATTGTTGCAGTGAGATCATCACAAGGTTCTCGAAGATAAAGCCTGTAGTAAAGGCGGGGCCTTGAGTAAGGGGGGAATCGACGAGTATCATACGCCTCAGCAAGATAAAAATTTTCTTGAAGTGGCATGTAGTCTAGAGATCTAGTCACTGAGGGCAAACAAATGGAACCGTGCTACCTAGTGCAGGCAAACAAATGAACAACCAGATAACCGGATACTGTCGAGGAGGGTTGGATGTTGGATATGACATGCCAGATGGTCAGCTACTAGGGGCCTGGGCGGAGCGGTGATACTTACAAACCTGGAATACCGACGGTGGCACGTGCAACTTGAATTCGGCATTTTGCTGAGTGAAACAAAATTTTCACCATATTATCATGTTCCAATCCAGAACTTG
>MU837417.1:42589-64716 GCA_029603245.1 Rhizopogon salebrosus TDB-379
ACGTTACATATCATGCTCCGCGTCCTTCGAAGCCAGAACATGCTCGTAGTTGCGCAAGAAAAAATCAAGGTCCCGATAGACTTCTGGAATATCTAAATCGTCGTTAAACATAACGCATTGCATGGACATTGCACATGATTTGTACTCACATGGACGTAGTCTGCCATAGGCAAACCGTAGATGAATGAAGATAGTCTTTCCTTCTTCACTACGGCATGGAGGGGGTAATGTTAATTTCTATGATTCAAAAATGGACGCTAGCCTACTATACATGTATACATCGAGAAATTGTGACTGATTTCAAGTCTAAAGTACAAGTTGATTTGATTTGATTTGTTGGGTTGTGATGATGGAGTTGATGACATGTCGAAGGAAGATCGTTACAACTTTAGATGCTAGATATCAAGGCGGAAAAGACAGTAGAGCAATGTTGGAGCGGTACAGACCGGGCAAGCAGACCTGGTCATAACAGCATCGATGATACATCTGCAGAAAATCTACGTCAACATGGAGGAAAGTAAACGAAAATGAAGCCACAAACCTGTTGCAAAAGAGGTGGCCACACATCGTCGCGGTGAGATCATCGCAAGGATCTCGAAGACAAACCCTACAGTAAAGGCGGGACGGGCCGTCGGAGGGAGAGAGGGACGCCTCAGTAAGTTCATGATCTTCTTGAGGTGGCATGCAGTCTACAGAAGTAGCCACTGAAGGCAAGCGAATATAACTGGAGGCTACCGAGGAAGGTCGAGACGGAGCGCTTGTTGCAACGAGGTAAGCATGGTTCTCTCTGAGGTACTCTGGAATAGATTCTGTGGATACGAAGATGATAGAATGCTCTGAAAGCGGGCTCGAAGGACCTGATGAACGGTCGACATCTGAGAAGTAGTCGGCGAAACCTTCAGAGGTGGATGGTGATAGTGGAAGATGACTTTCGAGCGGGAAATGCGATTCCCGATTGATACTAGCAGGTTCAAAACTACCATGTTCGGATGGTGTCGGAGAAGGGACAAGGTCATGTGCGGAAAGATCGTCCAACCCAGTGGGCGTCTCAAGCTCAGCAGCGCAAACCTGGGGAGACGTGATAGATTGCGGGAAGTGGCCCTTCATGGGGATGGAGTCCACCGAAAGTGTGTCACTTGCAAGGGATTCGGTTGAATGTAGCGGAGGCGCAATATCATGTTCCCACCCAGGAACACAGAGCGAAGACTCTGGTTGAGGGTCATCCATCTGCTGATGATTCATGTCCATGCCAAGGATGGTCCGCTGGTCCCAGACCTCCGCAGTGGCCTGAGAAAGCCATCTCAAAAACTGTATGCTCGAGTCCAGAATTAAACGAACCATGCTGTCACCTTCACTTGTGTTAATGGCGTCGATCAAATGGCCAAGTCCACTGAAATGTGTGCGTTCATCCACTGTTTGGCTTTGTGTGATAGGGCGAGCATCGATAGAGGCTGCTTCTGTGGCGTGCTGTGCAGCCAAAGGAGACATGGAATATGTATCAGCACCGTTCTCGCAAAAGTTGGGATCACGAATCTTACTTGCTCTGGCATATACATGTCACAGGGAACAGAACCACATTCCGGACGCACGACGTATGGCTGCAGGGTAGCGCCTTCCTCCCTTGATTCCGTTTCAGGAATCTGACGTGTTGAGGAACCAAGACTGTCGTTCTCGTATCCTGGGGGTGAGGATGGGCAGGGAGAAGTCAGCTCGGAGGACAGCTCTCCGTTCACCCTGTCTAGCGAGGTTTTCTCATGCCGCGAGGCTATTGTGTTCTCTGCAGCGTCGCGATGATCATCAACTACTAGATCCATGGGTTCTCGGGATTCAACAGCTATGAGGGAATCATGGAATTCAGTCGATAAGTCCTCGACCGCCTTGGGCTCAATGGCCCCAGGCGAATCTGCAGAAAACGTGATCTCTTTGGGCTCGCCGCTCACAAGGGATTCATCATTCTCCACCGAGACTGCCGACGACGTGCTAGCGCGCTTGCAGATACCGCAACTGCAAGGTCGACCAGCTCTCTGGCAGATCTGACATGCGCATGATTTGGTATGCCCCCGTCGCCCATGATCCACCAGGGCAAAGAGGGTTCCGAAATGTTCCCCGCACGTTGCACATGTGAAGTTTGCCACAGGCTTGGGGGCGGTGATGTGCAACTTTGGCGACTGTGAGACCGAGATCTCGCTTTGATCAGCAGAAGCTTCCTCGTTGTAAATATCAGAAGCCTCCTCGTCGTAATCATCAGGACCCTCGTCGTAATCATCAGAAGCCTCCTCGTCGTAATCATCAGAAGCCTCTTCGTTGTGGTCATCGGAAGCCACGTCGCTGCGATCATCAGAAGCCTCCTCGTCGTAATCATCAGAAGCCTCTTCGTTGTGGTCATCGGAAGCCACGTCGCTGCGATCATCAGAAGCCTCCCCGTCGTAATCATCAGAAGCCTCTTCGCTATGGCCATCTGAAACCTCCTCGCCGTGATCATCAGAAGCCTCCTCACTGTATTCATCAGAAAGCGCTGGGGTGGACTCCCGCGTGGATAAGACGTTAGGGACTGCGTTGGCAAGCTTTGTAACCACCAGGTTGCGAAGCTGAGAAGAAGAAGAATAAACATCAGAAGCCCCTTCGCTGTGGTCATAGGAAGCTACGTCGCTGTGATCATCCGAAGCCTCCTCGCTGTGGTTATCAGAAGGCGCTGGGGTGGACTCCCGCGTGGATAAGACGTTGGGGACTACGCTGGCAGGTTTTGCAACTGTGGACTGCCAGAGCGAGGAAGGCGCCGGGTTGCGAAGCCGATAAGAACATGAATAAACATCAGAAGCCTCTTCGCTGTGGTCATCGGAAGCCACATCGTCGTGACCTTCAGAAGCTTTCTCGCTGTGGTTATCACAAGGCGCTGGGGTGGACTCCCGCGTGGATAAGACGTCGGGAACTGCGTTGGCAGGTTTTACGACTGTGGACTGCCCGAGCGAGGAAGGCACCGCGTCGCGAAGCTGATAGGAAGATGAATAAACTATGCTCGAACGCCGCAAGACTACATGCTTTGCATCTTGATGTTGCGCACGAGCTTGTTCAGATGAAAACTCTTTGGAACAATACATGCATTCATATCCAGGATGCACGGCCTTGTCATGTTGCTCCAAGGCGTCTCCAGAGCTAAAGTCCCGGCCGCAAAGGATGCAACGGAAGCTATGCTTTGCTCTCTCATGCGCGTCTCTCCCGTCCGAAGTCTTGAACGCACGATCACAGTGAATGCATTCATAGTCTGGGTGCTTCGATTTCTCATGTTGGTCTCGTCCGTCCGAAGTCTTGAACGTCCGATCGCAGTAACTGCATTCATAGTCTGGGTGCTTCAATTTCTCATGCGCATCTCTTCCTGCTGAAGTCTTGAACGTCCGATCGCAATGAGTACATTCATAATCTGGGTGCTTCGATTCCTCGTGTTGATCTCTTCCGTTTGAAGTGCTGAAAGTACGGTCGCAGTGGGTGCACTCATACTCTGGTGGGTGCTTCGCGTTGGTGTGCTAGATGAACGGTTTAGTAAGAGCGAGGACACCGAGGAATGCGTGAAGCATACCATAAGGACAGCGTTCCCGTCAATAAAAGAACGACCACAATGATTGCACGCAGGCATGGTGATAGCAATTAGGGGGATGGACGCTCAGGCTGGTGCTCTGGGTTGCTGTGGGTCTGTGACGCCAGCACCAAGCCTGACTAACTGATGCCACAGTGCTCGAGGAGAGTGAAGGTAGAGCACAAGATGATTGATTATATGAGATAGCTCAGACAACGAAAGCCCCGCCACTTCCAGATAGCCAGCTTGCAGAGTACAATGAGACTTGTCGATCCCAGCTGTGGTATTTAAGACGGGTATTACATAAGCAGGCCTCCCCCTAGAGCGGACGTAGTTGGCCAATCAAACTCGTTCATTGTTCTGAGCAATTACAAACTCAAGTACTACAGAGTATTGACTAGGTGTCGCAGGTGGTATCAATGCGGAATAAGCAGTAAAGCAAAACTGCATTCTTACACACGGGACATCGCGAGTCTCGGATCACCGCATCTGTGATACACCTATGTATTCCCTGTTAGTCCATGTCCAAGGCAAACATCAATTTGTCGACTCACGCGTTACAAAACAGGTGACCACACGTCGTCGTCGTCAGATCCTCGCATGTCTCCCGTCGACAAATCCTGCAATGATACGGGGAGAGAGAACCCGTACTAGAACCTGAATGAATAGAGCCGTTCAATCGTCCCGTGCCGCGTCCCGGCCTCAGCGGTGCGAAACGGGGAAGTTTGCTGGCACCTGTGCCCATCTGTCAACTGATGATCTGTGAAAGAACAATGTCGCTGACCTGATCTCTTCGGTATACCATATTTTCGCTTCGTTTGCATCACGGGAGGGTCGAAGGAGGAATCGCCTGAGTCGGATGATTGGTTATCCCACATCGGCTCCGACATGATACTATCGTCAAACCGTACTTCACGGCGTCGCTCGCGTGATGATGATGCGGTGAACCCGATTGAAGACAAACTAGGGGACGCTAGGGCTGGGCTGCGGGCATCGTCTGCAGCCGAAGATGCCTGTGGATGAGTGACGGCAAGATATGCACGAGCTTCTCGCAAGTAGTCGGGCGTTACATTCGCAGAAATATTAATGCCTACAGACTCGGGTGAAATAGAACTCGGTGACCCCGAAATACTGCAAAGGTAATTAAAATGTGAAAGTAGCACTCTACTTGGCGATCATACCTGACCATCTGCGAAGTACCATTAGTTGCAGGTACCTGCAAGCGAAGCACTGGCACAGCAACGTCAATTGGCCGTTGATCTGGCGAATTCTCCAATTTGGGCGACATCCTTGATGCAGCTTCGCCGCCTAACGTCGACCAATCAGAACTTGACAGCGGAGATGTACCCTGTTCCGGGAGTTTTATTACGGGAGAATTTGCCTCTGGTGATCTCGCAGAGATAATAGACTCTTGATCGCTGTGACCGGCACCATTCACTTGCTGAGACGGAGAAAAATATGCTGGGGTTTCCGGGCGCGGACTGAAGGGGCTGTGGAAGTCTGTGCTTGATACCAACGGTGTACCAACTGCCGGTACATTAGAAAGTGGTGAGTGTTCAAGGTCCAGAGAGCTAGAATGATCCGCGGGATAGCCAGTCTCCATATATGCATCCTTGGCGGTGACGATCGGCGGAGGCGAAAGGGTCCTGGATGATGAACGCGATCCAACGCTCGATCGCGTCAAAACCCTCTGGGACAGAGGGCTGGAGCACCCACTGGTACTCGGAGGCAAGGGCACGAACGAGGCATAGCTGAAGTCGGGATTTCCAGAAAAGCCCCATGTCGGATCGACTCGATCGGAGGTAAGGGGACTGGACATGCGGTTCTCGGCATAAGCAACCCGTTCCCCTTCGCTACTATCCAAACAGTCGAGATCGAGATCTTGTGTTGCAGCGTTGCCGAAATGTGGCCTATGCACCTCAAATAGATGCTATAGGTCACATTAGACTATTGCACAATAAACCAGAAGAGAAAACCAACATGTTGATATGCATCCGTGTCTGCAAATCTCAGTTCACAGTCCATACACTTCGGGTGGGCCACGAAATGTCGGATATGATTTTGCAACGCCTCGGCAGACTCGAACAACCACTGGCATAGGTGGCAATAAGCCTCTGGGTGTATTATTGCGCCGTGCTGCATGACGACCTAAGTCAAGGTGTCGATGACAATAGTACTTACGTACCATAGCAAATTCAGCTTGATCACTAAAGCCGATTTGACATACGTCGCACACGGGATGATTGCGTGATGCGAAGTAGTGAGTAGGAAGCTCCTCTGGATCAAACAATACGCCATCACACAATTGACAGGATACCTGGGGATGAACGGTTTCTGTATGCTGAATGCGATGTGAATATTCATAGATAGAATATGAAAGGGACGACATTACATTACAATAATTGATTTCATCTTGGAAACCTAGGTCACATTTCGTACAGGAGGGATGGATGTCATCCGAGGAGTCTTTGTAGTGCTGAAGTAGGTCCTCTTCCTCGGCGTACCTCGTTTGGCAGACCTCACAACGATAAGGCGTGACATGGTCCACGAGGTGCTCGTTCAAAAGGTCACCGTTTGCGAAGACACCCTCGTGACAAACAGGGCACGAGTGAGCCGAGCCGATGTGCTCCCGGAGGAGTTCCTCCTCCGAACACGCAAATTCACACATTCCGCAGGTGAAAGGGTGGTTCGCAGCTAGGTGCCTATCCAGTGATAAGGAAAACTTGAATGATTTATCGCAGCAATGACAGAAGTAAGTGGCTGGAGGAGAAACAGGACGAGTGACGTGGCCCGCAAGGTGCTCGTTCAGAAGGTCTCCATTTGCGAAGACACCATCGTGACAGACGGGGCACGTGTGAGCCAAGTCTACGTGCTCCTGGAGGAGCCTTTCCTCCATACACGCAAATATACACATTCCACAGGTGAAAGGGTGTTTCGCAACCTTGTGGTTGTCCAGTGATATGGCCAACTTGAAAGACTCGTCGCAGAAAGAACAAAAATAAGATGCTGGAGGAGAAACAGGACGCGGGTGAGCCGAGGTGATGTGCTCCTGCAGGAGCCTCTCCTCCGTACTCGCGAATTTACACATTCCGCAGGTGAAAGGGTGTTTCGTAGCCTTGTGTGTCGCACCCTGGTGTTTCGCAGCCTTGTGATTATCCAGCGATAGCGGATACTTGAAGGACCTATCGCAGAAATTGCACAAATGAGAAGCCGGTGGAGGCGGCTCTGGGTGAACAGTAATCGCGTGGGCAGAAAGCTTCTTCTTCTTCGAAAACGTCTGGTCGCATAGAGGGCAAGGATAGGATTTTTTGGTTATCGTGAGTGGATGGACGGTTCGCATGTGATAAGAGAGTTCGTCAATGGAAGAAAGCGATTTCTTGCACATGGGACATGATTGGACTTCGGGTGCGGCATGCGACGAAGAGAACGGTGATAGATGATGCGACGTAACTGTCTCATTACTGGCATCGCTGCTGGAACTAGAGTGTTCCAGCCTTCCGTGAGTGAGTAGAGCTTCCAACTCCGAAAACTTCTGACTGCAGGATGAACAAGAGAATGAAGGATGACTGGTCGATTGGTGCTCGTCAAGAGCACCAGATGAGGAGAAGATGCGATAACAAGATGGGCATGGATATCTGTGTAGATGGGCTATGCTCGTGTGGTACTGGAGGGCCTCGAGACTGGGGAACTTCGTGTCACAGGAGGCACAGGGTAACTTTGTGATTGGGATTGTAGCTGCGGGTTTGCTAGCAGATGCAGGAGGATCTTTAGATCCCACGTCATGGCACTGCCGAGTGTGCTTGCTGAGCTCAGTGGATGTCATAAACACCAGGGAGCATTTCGGCGCTTGGCACTTGTGGTGACACTTGGTTGCCAGATGTTGAACAAGTGCAGGATTCTTCTTGAAACTTTGTTGGCATATTTCACACTGTTTTCCTGTTATATGATGGGTCTCTTTAATATGCTTGCAAGCGAAGTCACTCAGTACGGAAAATGGATCATCTGAAGAGAATCGCTACTCACTGCTTCTAGCACTGGGACAGTTGAATGATTCGCCTGCTTAGTATCAGGCGGGCATAATGGACAAAATGGCATGATGATAGCTGTGCGGATGGAAATCGTGCAGAATCCACTGGTTCGCCGCGTCTTATGTATACGACGATTGCTTGAACACGACTCTGGCGCATGTGAGCAACGAAGACGGGTGTTCTAGAAACGTGCACCAGCGCTCAGTCTGCGAAGCATGCCCGTTTTACCAGCCTCCAGGAACCACAGCCGCTTTCTTGCCAACTTGCTTCTCCTTGTTTCTGACAATCAACTCTTCGTTCAAATGCCACCCCAATACCCCGAGAACATCACCCGTGTGCGTAGAATGTCCGATTGTCGAAGGAATATCTGCAAGTGAGATGAAATAAGAACTTCAAATGAAGCTGTGGTCATGCGGACGCAACGTGCCAGAAATGAGTCCAGCCTCATGACGAAGCTGGAGCTGGAGAGCAGCACTTAAAACTGTCAGAAGTTCATCATGACCTCCTGTGACAGTTGCGAACAATGATTCAGGTCATGTTTACCTCGCACAGTACCCCTGCGACATGCCACCCTGCAGTGCCAATCAAACCCCCTTTACCAGTCTTTAAGCAAAGGGTACCAGTGAGTCGACATTTGGCCGCCGCTTCAATCATGATAGCAATGTATAGGAATTCCGATGCTAGCTAATGTCAAAATGATGGCCAACTCTGCCGTCTCGTCGTCCGATGTGGTTCCCTTGACGATTCTAGCTAGCCTCTTTCGCCCCTCAACTCACTCCCTTTTCAACAGTCCACTGTTATATTCACCGACATATCCGTATGAAGCGGTGCAGCCGGGCAGTCCAAGGTTGTAAGGGTTATTTGCAGGTTCACACTTGGAGTTATCTCCCGCATAGCTTGGACAGATATTGCTGGGTCCGCTTGTGAGTGCCCAACTCTAAAATATCCCAAGAATTGTTAAGTGGGCATGTATCGCTTTGAGAAGGTTTTACTTACAGCGGATGCACTGTACGAGCACCCTGTATACGTTCCCGGATCTGCGACAGATGGGTAATAGCACGAGATGGTATCGCCTGAGCATGTCCAGTAGTTGAGACATGCATTCCCTTGTGTTGGACTGATATTCTCATAATCGCAATTGGGGCATGCTTCACAGGTGGCCCCAACTCCCGTGCTGACCGCGAGGAGGTTGTAAACGATCAAAGCCACGGCGAGCACAAAACGAGTCATGGTGTGGACAGGGTATTCACTGACATGTCCACCATCAGATCTGAAGCAGAGCGGATCGCATGCTTAAAGGGAACGTACACGGTGTCGTTGTTGCAACTTCCAGTTCTTTGGCTAAGTAGCCAGGACAGTCGGTCGATTCGCTCTTATATATCCCCGGGCAAGTTGCTCTAGGTACAACTAGGTATGTGGTGTGATCCCATGAACGTCGCGTCCCGTGTCATGCGATATGCTGTTTGTTCGAATGACATCAGGGTGATTAGTCCACCTTGTCTACCCAGGCACACGATTACTCACAGTAACTCATCACCATTTCCAGGGTCAAGTTATCGTATCGCTTCTCATGCGCTTCCGCAATGCAGACATTAGCAACCAGTTACCACGCAGTCAACAAGACGGGATTTTTCTCTTTCGTATACCGCACCAGCTACTCTCAATTATCCGTTTCTGTTGGAGACATGGATGAATGCCTAAGAATGGCGGCTCGTGACCCAGGTAGGGAGACGGATCATGGTGACCCTTCGCCTTCTGGTCCTTCTCGCCTGTACCGCGTGTACTCGACAAGGGTCAGACAAGGCTCGGCGAGCTACCCTTGATGAACAAGAATTAGTGACTGTTGTGAGAACACAAACAAGTTATGTATTTCTGTCGCTTGTGACTTGCGAGAACACGTGAGTATCTCTGTTCCATGTTGGTGCGCAAGATACTCGAGTGTTTGTGTCTGATATCTGTACCCGACGAGTTGTCCGTCCTGAAGTGGTCGTGTCTGGTACATGTTCGCGTTCACCTAGAAGTGGGTATTATCGGATTTCGAATCGCATCTGCGACATAACGGTAAACAATAAGAGTTCTCAGTTCAACCACTTTGCCAACGTACCCCGTGAATCACTATACTTGGATGCTACATCAAATTGTAAAGTTAAACAACACCGCGGCCTTGTATAACAACATCCGGCGCGCAAACGCGTGCACGTATATTATATGCTAGTCCTGTAACACTGGCAGGCTACTGGTCAGGAGTTGTTGATACATGTATGGCATGCGATGGTCACTTATACAGACTTGAAGTTAGTGTTCTCATGTTTCAAACGCAGCGATCATTGAACGAATACGAACACATGAAAAACACATGAGAAACAGACATCAGCGAGCCATCGAAACACCGCCAGTATGAAAGTAGTTGCAGTGGAAATGGAAGCGTGGCTTGAGGGTGTCGAACACACTATCAGGACCAGTAACTTTCTGAATGAATAGAAGCGTCCAAATGAGTGAATTGGCGTTGAACACGTGCCCGTATCTATCCATCGTTTGGGTCTGGTACAGGGGAAGGAATCTTGCGGGTCTCGCACTGCCAGATGCCTCACGCTGTGCGATGCCTCGTCCTTGTTTCACCGGAGCATGTCTCATGCTGACAAGCTACCTCACACCGCAAGCAACACGTACTGTCATTGCTTGTCAGAAGGAGAGAACACAAGGACCTCAGGCACGATGAATATCGTTCGTCGTCATCGTTCTGCGCTGCTCTTGTTGCGAGGAAGACACTCAGGCCGCAGGAGAGATGAGATAGAGTCACAGAGGTCGTCGACCTGTCCCAATGATCAAGTCGTCGAAGTTGAACGATTCGATCACGCAGGCGAGATTAGTCAGCAACCGTGCCTTATTTCGCTCCCTCAATCACAGATGAACCTTGCAAGAAGGGTGACGGTACTGTGTGCAGTGTTGGGTGATTTTACATCCAATGTACATAAGGCCTGCACATGCTGCGCATATGCTAGAGTCGAAACGCGAACCTTGGGGACACGCAACCCCGCCAGTCGTGACTATCTAGTACGTATCTTCACCAACGTACCCGTATGAAGCAGTGCAGGCATAGTCAATGATGTAAGGGTTATTAGGAGGTTCGCATTTGGAGTTATCCCCCGCCGCCCCGGGACAGATATCGCTGGGGCCAGATACGAGTCCCCAACTCTGGAATTCCAAAATTTGATAAGTGCGCATGCACTAATGTGACAACGGTGATTACTTACGGCCGACGCACTGTATGAGCACGCGTTGAACGTTCCTGGATTTGCAGCAGAGGGATAATTACACGTGATGGTATCGCCCGAGCACGTCCAATTGTCGAGACATTCATTCCCTTGTGCTATACTGATTTCCTCAGAGTCACAATTAGGGCAAGCCTCGCACCTGGCCCCGACTCCGGTGGTGGTTGCAAGGAAGTTGTAAATGATCAAGGCGGCGACTAGTGCAAGACGTGTCATGTTTGGATGATATCGCACTGGCAGATTATCGTTAGATCTAGCAGCAAAGCGAATAACGCGGCGTGGAAACGTACAGTCTCTGAGCCGTCTTGAATTCAACCACTCAACCGTTTTTGGCTAAGGATAATCAACATATTCACCGTCTTTTAAATACGATCAGCAGGTCGCTTCAGGAACGATTGAGTATGTGGTGGGATTCCATGAATGCTGTGTTCCGTTGTCATATGGTACTCGGTGTGGGTCTGTTCTAATGATATTAGCAAGTCTCGATGTAAGCGGCGCCAGTCTCTGTCATAATATGGGGGGCTGATCAGGTGACGCACTCAGATTGTTGCGAGGGAAGTCACGACTGATATCCGAACGCACGTTCGAAAAGGAGCTGAGTGAAAGTGCACAGACTAACAGGGGACGTTCATGTCCCATACATGCCCATGTTCAACTATTCTGTGACTTCATCTCCGGCGGACGAGGCGGTAAAGAAAGGATCTCACCTTAATTATTGCCACCATGCCCGTTGCTCTCACGAATCACTAAAAGAAGGAATCAGTACTGCGAACTTGTGAGCCGAACGACCAACCATCCGTACTTGCCACACTCATACTATTGGCATAATAATAGAGTCCTTTGATGGGAGAAGGTCCGCAAAATGTCGAGGTTCTCATATCCAGTCTGCACGGCCTCCTGTAGTGCAAGGTGGTCTCAAAATAACCGAAACATCGTAATTTGTCTGGGGAAACTTCTAACGCCGTTTTGTGTTGGTTCAGCACTTCGCTCAGCATTGAGTTATGTCTGCGAGCCACGACTCCATCTTGGATGTCCTTGTCGATAATGGCCGGTTGGAAAACGAAAGCTGATGTGCCAGGAATAGCACACGACACGTTCCGATCAATTTTATCCCGTGAAACAACCTATTTATGAAAATGAACGCACATACTTGAGACGTGAAGTTGCGGCACCGGTGGAACGACATTCATTGGCCGATCACTTCAAAGCGAAGAGATGCATGACAGGACGTGCTGGTGGGATTTTGGAGTTGCCATAGTTGCATAGTCACTTCCATACATACGAACAAAATATCATTCCTTGATGACAAGCAGGTTGTGAATTTCACTCGATATACGACCTGTATAAGGCTCTCCACATCTTATTACCATCGGTCTCAATCACGTCCTAGAAAGTAATGGTCAGTCGCCACATAAGTTAGGTGTGCGTGGCAATGTTTCTCACCCCATGGCAAGGAATGATTCGGTCGAAATCCCAATTAGCAACTGTAGTTGCGTCACGGCGCATAGCTCTGTCTATGCATGAGCGCCAAAGCAGGAGTAAAGAATGATAGACGAACTTCGCGTCAACTGTTGTGCCCTTGATTAAAGTCCTGTGGAGCCATGAGTCCGGCTTGACGTTACCATAGGCTGAAGAGGATGATTTCGAATACTAGTCATGCGGTCAGCATTGTAAGTTATGACCCGGGCGAGGGTGCTAACCTGTTCGGTAGCTGGTAGATTCAGAAGCAAGTCCGCTTCAATAAGCGACTTTGATTGCACGTGCAGAAAAGCCACGTCTTTATTCCTAAATCCTGGAAAATAACTGCAAAAAATCAAATGATGATCCTTCTAGTCAACGAGAAAGCGCAAACCAATGTTTGATCTATACAAATCATCACGTGTCTGGGCCAACAAAAAATATCAATTGACTTACCTCGTCCTCAAAGCCATAGTTTGTGTCGGGAGGGTCACTGCCCCACACTAAAGGATAACTTCAATGGCTAAACGCAAACCAAATAAAACGACATACAACCATCAAAACGGAGGCTCTTGTCACTCATATTCGGTAAGGCAGCTGCGACACCAATTAACTTCGCGTTGGGGTAAGCCTTCTTGAACTCTCCTATCATGGCTGGATTGAGAACCATCACGACGAGTCCGGCGCAACTAACGGACCTAGAAAGAGGTAGTGGACGGCATCGGCGCCTATGATGTACCTTGGAAGTTTCAATATTAGAGTGCATGAACGAGGCTGAATGATGATCATTGCTCACTTGACTTCACCCAACTCATCTATCTTCATGCGTGTTTCTTCTGTGAGCGGAGTCGATGCCAGTACCCAAACTCCTCCCTGTCTCAATTTGATCGCAGTGGACCGCCCTCCCATCGGGAATACTCCGAGTCGCGCAAACGGTCTGTTCAGCGTGAGACATGCCAGTGAGTGAGAGTGACGTAGTGTCGAATCGACCCAGGCTTACCTGGAAAAGGTCCAGACACCTTTCACAACCTACAGAGCAAGCCAATAAGAACATTGTCTGTCTACTACGGTGCGGTTGCAACAAACGGACCTCTCGAATGACTGTATCGCTCATGGTCATGCAAGTTAGAGTGTAGAACTTGACGTTGAACCAAAGGTGGGCACTGGGCTCCACTTGTGGGGGTCACGATGACCGCATTTGATCTTTTCTAAGCGAGTCCAATGGTATTATTCCATTCCGACTTGCTTCATCGCAAGTTGTAGCTAACTAGAGCTGCATCAGTTCTTGTAACGCGTACGCTAGCATCATGATCCATCTCAAGAAGTAAATACTAAAATTAAGGGAGACTAGTACTATCCGGGGCAAATACGTCATAAAAGATTAGATCTAAAAGTATCATCATAGCAGATCATCGCTCGACGCCTTCTTTAGTGTATCTTGCCAGTCCAAAGCCAACTTAGTGAGCGTCTTACTTCGAGCTAGACACGAAAGTCAGCGACAAGACGGAAGATCGAAACGAATAACAGACCAAAAACCGACAATACTTCGCGCAAAAGATCGCGCTTGGGCATGCCTGCTACGGTGGGTGTCCAAGAATCATCCCTTCCGCCGGGTCGCCTAACCAACGATGAGTAATCCGCAATGAAAGATCTAAAAATATGCCATACCAGAAGATAGGACCGAAAAGCTCCTTGATAAGTTCCTCTGCCTTTGCTCTGAAGCCCTCATCCGCTAGTTTCCTTGCATAAATCAGCAGAGCTTGCTTATACTCAGCACCGCTATCCAACGCTTTAGCAGCGTGTAGCTTGCTCTCCAGATGGCCTAGCGTGAGCGCCGTATTCCACCAGGCAGGGCGCTCTTTGTGAGATGCTGGGACACCTGCCGCCACGCTGATGCCACTCTCAATAGAGTTGAGAACATCCTTGTCTTTATTTGCTCGTTGACGGCCTTGCCATACATCTGAGCCTTCTGCCCACCAGCGCTCGCACAGTTTTGTCCAGGTGAAGAGCTGAGCATCGTAAGTGTATGCGATGCCGGAAGAACACTGAATCATCGGTGCGCCATTATGTCGAATGGTGGCGGACAGTATCGTGCAATTCGGCGAAGAGGAGAGTAGGGGAGCAACTGATGTAGGCGGGAAGAAGGATGTAGCGTTTTTCACATTTCTGGGCAGAATAAGCACAGTGCGCAGTAAACGGAGTCGTGCTACCTACATTGAACTGAGCTGACCAGAAGCTGTGAGTATCATTAATGCCAACTTGCTGCCATGAAGCATTGCGCAAGGTGATCCAAAGCTTAGGGTCGCCATTAATCTGCCAAACAAGATTAAGAGAATGGCACGACCTCGGTTTTTGCTGCGACAAACCTGCGTCCCGTGTGTGAATACACATTGACAGAGCCGTCTTGCGTGGCAGCAGCACAGAAGGTTGTGGACGCGGTCAAAGCGAGAACAGGAGATGGCAGGTAGTCCAGCCACAGTGTTTGCTTCCCATCAGCAAATGTGACTTCCGTAGGCCCTACAAGAATATCAGCCAAGCACTTCTTGTAAGTCAAAATCCCACGAACCATCTCCTTCTGAATTCCGAGCCTCAAAGATACAGTCACTCCCCTCCACATTGGCACTCAAGAACGTTAATAGTGGAGGGACAGGAAGAGGATCTGCACCCTCAAATAGATGTGGACGCGCCGAGACCAGACTCGTCGATGCAATTTCTCGTACAGGGATCATTTCCCTCGGTCGATCGCCACCAAGGGTGCGGGGTTTAGACGGCCGGTCCTCAGGCATATCGAGTACCGATGCCTTCCGCTTGCCCTTGTTTGCACCCGACGCACTCGTATCAAGTGCATCAATGGGCACGTCCATGTCCATCGGCCCCCCCATTTCAACATCAGCATCGTAAGTGCGAGGGCTTGGCACGGGTGAGGCAGAGTGCGAGGGCTGGCGTGAGCGAGGGATCTCCGGTACTTGGAACGCGCGCGATCCAAGGGCACTTGCTGAAGATGGTAAGGCGGAAGCTGATGCCAAGGGTAATATCGATGCAGATGGCACAGAGGACATAAGCGTGGGCTGCACTCTCTTCTTGTTGCTCTTCTTTGCAACAAGCTTGTTGACGTGTTCAGCACCATTGATACCGTTCAATGCACTAAAAGTAGATTGCAGTTGCGATTGCGATTGGGCACGGTTTGGGGAGGGAGGCGGCGTGATCCTCGATGCTGAGGCAGCAGTTGTGCTGTTGGCGAATGTGCCGTGCGAATATCCTTCTGGTGTTGGTGGTGATATAAAGCCGAACTTGTGTAAATACTGCTGTTGAGCAGAATGGGGAGCAATGCCTTCTAATTCTTCAGGGTCAAAATGGAAAACGGCTATCGTTCCGTCCGAGGATGTGGCGTAAAGAGTCAGACCGTCCCAAGACCTTGGTAAAAATTAATTAGGAGTCTCAATGAGGATGAGTAGAACCTTACCAGCTGAGGTCCATAATCTGTCGTTCAAATACCTCGCGCGCGACAATCAGAGGTCGGGCCGATTTCGTCTGCCAGATCGAGATGGATCTGTCATCCGCACCAAGAGCAACTACAGAGCATATATTGGATGTGGCTATAGGAGATGCAGGATTTCGCAGGAAGATGTGGGGGTTGTAGGCCTATGACGCAGATGAGAGTGGCGAACTTTCAAATGAGGTCAACACGTACCGCAACCTCAACTGTATTCTCATGGCCAACTAGACTGATCTCAGAAGTCCACGTGCCGCGAGTTATGACAGCTGCAATAAAAACGAAGCCTTTGTTGTTTGTTGCATTCGAAGCAGTGATGTGAGCACCATCGGGCGACCAACTACAGAGCTCCGTAAGAAAAGGATGAATACGCCCAGTAACACTCACCTGAGACGACGGAAGAAAGTGCTGCCGGGAGAGTCCTCAAAAGGTTTCCTGATTTCTGCCTCGAGCTGCCAGTCTGTCGTTCTCCAAATTTTCACAGTTTTGTCGTCAGACTGAGTAGCCATAAATTCGCCCACAGGATCCCAACAGACGCCCTTTACAAATCCTTGATGTTGGTCCAGCTTTCTAAGACGTTCTAAAAGGAGTGTCAGAGGGGGCGTTTCAGAATACTGACCAGCAAAGAAATGCTCGAATAAATCTGGCTCACCCAGGGTATATCCGCACCAAACCAGAATGACAGAATCAAGGCCAACTGAGGCAAGATAGCGATCTTCTGGGGCCCATGCCAAGTCGGTTACGTCTGACAGTTCATCAGTCAGTGGAACAGAGGTACGTAGAGTAATATAATTCACCGCTTTCATGGCCTGGAAGTCTTTTCATCGGTTTCCATCCCTCTACATTGACTTCATTGGAACCGAAAACCTTGCCCCTGCCCGACCTGTAATAAGCACAAATGAATATCAGGAGCACATCACAGTCATACACGAAACGCACGGATCAAGGTCCCATATCATTACAATCTCGTCGTCACTCCCACTTGCAAGCCACCTGCCAGAATGTGCCCACCTAATCGTGAGGACGGGGCCGGTATGCATGCTCAGGGTGCACAAAGATTTTGGTGGTCTATTTGAGAGTTCGGATGCATGGTTCAGAATCGGCTTCGTGCTCCAAATACGAATTTTTGCATCTAGGCCACCTGTTGCTATGCGTGAACCATCAGGATGCACATGAATGGAGAATATCGAGAGACGCTTTGTGTCGTGGTCGGTTTTGGAACTATCTGTGCGGTGTAAATGCTTAAAAGACATTTCAATACCTTGCCCTTTAACACTTACCCTTGTGCATAACCCAAGCGGGTTTCGTGAACTTCATTGCTGCTCGAGGCTCTGGCAAGTCCGAGGTTGTGGTGGCAGTCCGGGGAAGTGTCACGTGGCACTCAAGAGAATGTAGTCCCGTGACAGTACTGGTTATGGCAACTATAGCAAACAACACCAACCAGGTGGCAAACTCGAGTACTTTTCTTCCAGACCTTGGACTGACTGCCGACGGCACAAATATTCATTTGCCCTTCTGACTCCTGTCCTGACTTCTAGAGACCAGACTTCGAATTCGGAAATACTCTGAACAAGCTGATCTTGTGTGCAGAACTATCATTACAGCTTGTCTCGAAGCAAGTGCGTGCACTTCCGAGTCAATAGCGTATGTTATCTCATGTGGCTTAGTGATTGTATGAAGGTTGGACCTGATCGATCTGATCGGTGGATACCAACGTAAGTCTGCCTATGGAGTGTGTAACAGAACAATCGTCTGAGAACAAACCAAGTCTAGGTTTAGTAACTTTATCACAGTTCTAGCTGTCTGGAAGGATCTCGTTTCTCGTCTATCGCGCGCTACTTGGGACCTTGGGTAATGTCACGTATTTCTCGTCTCAAAGATTAGTTTTCACTAACTAATGCATTCGATACCCTATCTCGCCATCGGTATGGTAGCCATGTTCGTGATCACTCTTTCGACGATCGTACAATTGTATCGATGATGGAAGGCCTTTCCTCATCACGCTCATTGCATTACCTGACAACTCTAACTCTTGGGTATGTTGCCGGACATGTCCATCTAATCCAGGTTCCGGAACAGGAGCAAATTATTAGCGAGACGCTCATCTCTTCTTTCAGGCGACGTGGTGTTCTCGTAATGGGCAGTAGCAAGCCGCACAGTCAACGGGTCTTTATACAACACGTGTGCTGTTCATTCATCGTCATGCAGCAGGCATCCTCCGCTAGATTCACGCAAGCGAGCGGAATTATATCCTCACAGATATATGTATCCAGCGATGCTCCGAGATGTACGGCGCCTTCCTTTCCCGGTCTGCCTAAGTCTCATGCTCCACACACAAACTAACGCGGGAAGACCCTCATTGCCATCTGCTGCGTCAACATCTGCGTCTTGTACCCAGCTCCGAAGGCGTATTATATCTGGCGCAATCGACAGTGGGCCAAGATTTGGGACGCGATGACCCCAGAAGCGCACATAAGCTTTGCCTTCAGGAATTTTCGTGGCTGACGATTTTATTGGGATAGGAACGTGCACTCTATCTCAGCACAACAAAGGACGTCGGGAATAGGAGACCTGATTTCCGCTTTGCGCACTGAGCATAATAATTTCTGGACTCTCACCTTTTCCGTTGGACTTCCACCGGACAAATGTCCAAACAAGTAACATTCAATACGTGTACGTGAATGTTTCATGGGTACAAATATAAGCAAGGTACACGAGCGCAGAAGTGTAACGTGTCCTTGATCAAATAGTCCGTGCAAAACTAGATGAGATACTTCGCAGTCTTGTGTACAACTGCTCTAATAGGACTTCTCATGCTGGGAGAGCTTGTAAGTCATGTTATCGGTCTGAACGCTGTTTGTACTTACCTTGTCAGACTCCTTATCGTCATGCTAAGAGGGTTGATTAAGTTGGAAAACAATCGTCGGTTCGAGTGGGCTTTACTGTGCTCACCTTACGGTTCTTATCGTCGAACTGAGAGTGCCTGTCGTGATCGTCCTTGAGGTTTTTATCGTCCTGCTGAGAGGGCTTATTAAGTCTCATCGGTCTGAGTGGACTTCACAGTGCTTACCTTACGGTTCTTATCGTCGAACTGAGAGTGCCTGTCTTGATCGTCCTTGGGCTTTCTATCGTCCTGCTGAGAGGGCTTATTCAATCTCATGGAAATGCTTGTCGCTCTGGGTGGGCTTCACAATACTTACCTTACGGTTCTTACCGTCGAACTGGGATTGCCTGTCGAGATCGTCCTGCTGGGAGGGCTTATTCAGTCTCACGGAAATATTTGTCGGTCTGAGTGGGCTTTACAATACTTACCTCACGGTTCTTGTCATCGAACTGAGATTGCCTGTCGTGATCGTCCTGCTGAGAGGGCTTATTAAGTCTCGTGAAAATATTTATCGGTCTGAGTGGGCTTACCTTACGGTTCTTATCGTCGAACTGAGATTGCCTGTCGTGATCGTCCTTGGGCCTTTTATCGTCTTGCTGAGGGCTTATTAAGTCTCGTAGAAATATTTGTCAGTCTGAGTAGGCTTGTACTTACCTTGCGATTATTATTGTCGTCCTGAGAATTTTATAAGTCTCGTACGAATGTTTGTCGGTCTGAGTGGGTTTTAGAGTACTTACCCTACGATTCTTATCGCCGTGCTGAGAGGGGTTGTTAAGTCTCGTGGATAAATTTGTCGGTCTGAGTGGGCTTGGGCTTACCTTGCGATTCTTTTCATCGAATTGAGAGTGCTGATCGTGATCGTCCTTAGGCCTTTTATCGTTCTGCTGAGGGAGCTTGTTAAGTCCTGGGAAAATATTTGTCGGCCTGAGTGGGCTCGTACTTACATTACGATTGTTACCGTCGTGCTAAGAAGTTTATAAGTCTCGTAGAAATATTTGTCGATCTGAGTAAGCTTGTACTTACCTTACGATTCTTATTGTCGTACTGAGAGTACTTTTCGTAATAGTCCTTAGGCTTTTTGTGGTTGTGCTGAGAGGGCTTGTAAGTCTCCCAGAAATATTTGTCGGGTTGTGTGGGCTTATTCTTACCTCGTGAGACTGTTTATCGTCGTACTGAGGTTTGCCGTGATAGCCCTTGGACTTTTCGGGGTAGTACGCCGACGTTGTGAAGGAATACCTGTCGGTCCGAGTGGGCTTGTAAGCACCATACGACTTTCTATCGCCGTACTTGGAGGGGGACTTATCCTCCGTATGATAGTCCTGTCCGAAGAGATTGGTTTTGGAATAGGACGCTGGAAAAGCGACAATCTACCTTGCCATCGTAGCCCCTGGGGAAGACGACCGCACCCGTGGAAGCCAAGGCAGCAGCGAAGACGAGCGCTACAGAGATGAATTTCATGATGAATTGCTCAGGTTGGGATGAGAGAACGCGTTGGGTCGATGGAGTACGCACAACGTGCTTTTATACGCGAGCAGTAAATAGAGGGGGTGTCTTAGCATCTGTCACGGCCTGGAGCGCGTCATTGAGTCCGATAATTCAATTCTCTAGGAGGCCGTTGGGTCGAAAGTTTTGGGCTTGGGAATACTTGTGCACTACCGTACATCTAAGCATGAACACGACCTAGGAGTCAATCCAAACGGCGTGACCGTGATGATTCGCGGAGTTCAAATCATACCATGCGCCACGCGATCGATGGCGACAAGTGATCCATTCGTGATTCGCTCCACCCGAGTGGATTCTTCCCTGCGAAAGTTGCCAAACTATGATTTGATTCGGCGTCATCCTCAGGAGTCAGGCGTTTCCAACCCGTGAGTTTAATTCTCCGCCTCTCGAGGTAGGGTCGAGACTCGAAGGAAATGTTAAAGAGAGGCGGAAGTGGTCACTTCTTATATGATGAGATCGTAATACCTTTCATACGATGCATCAGGAGAAGGCTAAAATGAGGGAGCGCCTGACCTGGTCTTAACATCTATCTCTCGACCCTGAAGACATTACAGGATGTAAACGAAAAGTGGATGCCACAGAGTTGACGCAACGACGCTCAAGAAAGTTCAGGCGTGCACATTCGTTGAGATCTGGAACCATCAGTAAACTACTTTATTCTGTACAGAGCTGTACAGTGCTGGACGGTGCCACAGCGCACTGTACAGAGATGGCAAGGGAGTAAGCAGATTCTGCATCCGCATATTGACCTAGTTTGTATGCGGATGTGCCCTTGGCTTTGTGGGATGCAGAAGCTGAGAGGGCTGAAGGCGATGCGGGAACTGGAGCGCGTTGCGGTTTCGGGGGTGAGGGAACGGGAGCAAGGCGGGAAGGAGCGGCGGGAGTTGAGGCTGTTGTATTAGAAGACCACGTCGATAGGGAGACTGATAAACAGGAGTCTCAGATGAAAAGAGGTCTACTTCGTTTAGCCGAGACTGCGATGGCGACCCGACAATCTCTAGGGATGGTTGTGTTTTCGGTCCCTCTGGCCGTCTTGTCGATCTCACGACTGGAGAGGGATTTTCGTCGTCAGCCTTGAACCCATCCGTTACTCTCCTGTCACGCTGCTCCGTCCCTACACCTTCTTCCGATATCCAACGTGGCTGTCCATCTCCCCGCTGCGCCCCACATTCGCACGCTCCTCATATATCCGCTGGGCTTTCTCCTTGCTTTCCTTCCAGAAAGCATTTGCGCGATTAAGAACGTTTATACCAATTTCGCTGGCTTGTGCAATAATCTTCTCTGCCTGCACGTTAAGCTCTTGGGGTTGCTGTATTTCTCGCCCCGCGCCACGCGGTAGTTCCCGGTCTCGGGTTGAGTTAACACGCTGATTTGGTGGGCGTCGTGGGGGCGGGCGAGCTTCGTAGTCGCGATCAAGCGATGAGGGAGGTGGGGTAGAGGTATCGCCAGCACCGTTTGAAAGCAAAGTCTCTAACGCCACTTGTACATCGAGACCAGTATCTGTCGCTGCAAGCGCTATACGGGCCTGTTGTGGAGAAAACCCCATTTCCACAATTTGCCCAACAATGTGCGGAGGTGGGGAGATAGGCCTTGATCCAGGACGATATAGTTGGGGAGCCTGTAGAGATGATGTAGCATGATTGGATTGGTCCTGTTTGATCAATGATATGAACGATAACTCATTTAGGGAGCTTCGGTGTGACATACTCGTGAAGAAGTCTTGATTACATCGAATGGTCGTTCTAAGTCGCCCAAGATGTCATCATTACCGTCATCAAAGTGACTCTTTAAAAGGCCATCCTCGCGATCACCGAAGCCAAAGTCACCGGGTGTATGTGAGCGGGGAGGTAATTGAGGGTCTAAAGGTGAGGGTGAATCAAAACCATCGATGTCCCAGAGCGTTTGCGTAGGTTTCTTT
>MU837418.1:0-16917 GCA_029603245.1 Rhizopogon salebrosus TDB-379
AGTCTCAGGAATGAGTAAATCAGATCCCGGCATTGATTTCGAATTGCTAATTGTGTTTTAGATGTTTTCCCTCCTGTCGCGAGCCAATCTGGTTCTGGCACCTCAGTAGTCCAGGTAAGAGACATAAATTCAACCATCAAACATGTACTCATTTTATGCAGGACATGAAGTCGCTTGGTGAATACGTCCAGAAGGCAACTGGCAGCTTGCCAAAGCTGGTCTTGGTAATTCTTCCGACCAGTTACTGATATATACCTCGCTGTCAAGCAATTCGGAGATGTTCATGTTGGTGTACGTGCTTTAACAGTTTTTTTTAAAAATCCGAGTCATACTTATATCTTTGTGTATGATGCAGGTGCCGACGCAGTGCATTGTAAGTCATGTTGTGATATCTGGATCGTATTCTTACTATCTTCATTCATTTCAGCGAGAAAACAAGATTGAGAGGGTTAATGAACAATACTGTGCCAATCTCTCAATGAAGTGAGTACGCTGATTTTGGTCCTGGCGTGTACCGTTGACACCTCTGGTAAGATCAATGCTGAACTCGGAGGGGTCAACGCACTCCCAAGGTCCCCTGTGCTCGGGAAGCTCATGAGCATGCCGTTCATGATTATGGGTATATTTCACCTTTGGATGTCCTCGAGACTCATCGATGGCCGCTGAGCTCGAGGCTTCAGGCTGAGACAGCTAGCCCGCATGTTCTGAGGACCTATGAGTAGGACGCTGAGCAAGTGGCACGTAACCTCGATGCGGCACTGCAGTAGCTCCATGATATTGAGGCGGAAGTCGAATGGCTCAGGCAGGCAGGCTTGGAAACAGAGCTTAGTATCGAGAAGCTTACTATGGATATAAACAAAGGGAAGAAGCACCAGACTGACGTCGAGAAGTGCGTGCCTGAAAAAGGTCGGTCTTCTTTTGCGTGCTGGATGTTCTAGTGCTCATAGCTCTGCAGCTTAAGATTGGGAAGAGAGTCTGCCGAGAATGAATCTTAATCACTGGCGGACGGAACACGACAAACTGAAGCTTTATGACATCGAGTGAGCCTTTGTGTATCTATTATTATACGTAGTTGCGCTTACAGCCACCCATAGCGATGACGACGAGGATGAAGAGGAAGGAGTTCCCCCGGGTTCCAGGCAGCAGTGAAGCCGGAGGTGAAGGAGTCCGCAAAACCTGCTCCTAAGTAGGCTCGTCAACCGACGTCATCCAACCGTCATCCAACGAATTGTACATATACAGCGCCGATGAACTTCATCAGGAAAACGTAATTTACTACGGCACACTACAGACTACTACAGAGCACTACGTAGTACTCTGTAGTAAAATCCAACCCACTGATGTTGCACACTTCAAGAAGAGGGAGTTTGCAGCAGATTCCGAGTATCTCGAAGGTATATCTAACACCTGGTGGGTTGACTGCTACTGACTGGTCGCCTTAGAAAGACTTCAGAACACCGATCCGAACCTCCACGTTCTCAAGTAGTACGAGGAACGGGAGGAGGAATTCACGAAACATGCAAAGGACCTGGAAGAAACAACCGCAGCCCGCGATTCACAAAAGCAGCTCTATGATTGCCTCTGGAGGCAACGCTTGGATGTGTCGTTGGGTCGTTTGTCGTCCTATTGTGGGAAAAATTCACACCCAAATCCGGACTCACTACAAAGAGGCTCGTCTGCGTGGATTTCTCTTTCCTCTTCTTCTTCCTCTTCTTCTTCTTCTCTTTCTGCATCCTCGGTAGTCAGTCAGTAGTCAGTAATTAGTTCGTGCATTGAGCTGCACAGCAGTCTTACCTAAAATCAGAGACTTAGCATCAGTACATAATACAACCGAACAACTATGTCCAGACGGTCATCTACGTCCAACATCATTTCCGGGCGCAGAAAGCGCGTTGAACGCGTCAAACGAACCAAGGTGAGATTTAGGTGTCAAAGACACCCGCTATCGCTGACGTTCTTCTAAAAGGCAGCCACTTTTCTCGACCTCGAGGCAGGAGTCGATGACGAAGAGGATAGCATAGAGTCCGAAGGAGGTGAGTCAGAGGACAATGCTCTCTTCTCAGCACCTCACCTGCCTACAGATGAATCGTTCGTCATCCCTGATGACGATGATCAGGCATCAGCACTTACCCCGTTGGAAGACAAGTACGCATGGCTCATCTTGGAGGAGTATCTCAAGACCCCCATGTCTTACCCTAACATGGAGGCGAAACTTGCTTCACACTTGGGTTATCGCTATCGTGAAGAGGACTGGGCGGAGGCAAAGACGGCTCTCTTCTCAGGAGATGACGACAATGATCTCTCGCTAACTAACCTTCTCGCTGTCAAGGCTCGACACGTGTCGCCACCTGCAGGCACTGCAAGGCCTTTGAGTGTTCTAGGCCTCCGACCTGAGTGTGCTTGGATGAATTTGGTGGACAACATCACCAACAGGTACGCCAGGCCCTCTACGTCGTCGCCAGTCTCTGCCCGAACAATTCCTTCGCCGAGTAAGTATATATACGTTGTTTCGAAAGGAATTTATGCTAATAGGTGCTGCAGCATCTGGATCGCCGCAAGTCTCCGCCCGTTCAGGACAAGTTCCCTCCGTTGAACATGCAAGAGCCAGCTCACCGTCACCTGAGTCTGTCAAGTCAGGTACATACGATATCGGGAACGTACCTAACCTCCCGACCTGGGTTGTGACTGTGCCTTGTCAGTATATGATATTTCCTGTGAACAAGCTTATATTCCTCTGACCACGAATGTCAGTGTCGAAAACGTCCTATTTAGCGAAGGAATTGAGAGGCAGGGGCTTCGACGTCTACACGCATTCAACGCTCCCGGGCCGTCTGTGTGTCAAGGCCAAAAACACCGTTGTCATCAGGGAAGCCTGGCCTTCTTCTCACGGCAATTGCTTTATCAACGCTGTATTTGTCCCCCCCGAAGACCAGACTTCCAGTACACCCAGGGTGGCGATTCCTGGCTGGTATCGTGCCAAACACGGGAGATATCGTGGTGACATAGCTTTCGGGCAATCGTATGATTCCAGATCGGACAAAATCACACTGTTAGTCGCTTCTAGGGATACACCTCCCGATGACGTCGGTCTCGGCAAAGATTCCCGGACGCGACGCCTATTCAACTCTCCCAGTTACGAGCAAACTAATGATCATAGAAAGGAATCCTACACCAATGGCCTCCTGTCACTGATATTGGATAGAACCGCGGTTGTCCACATCCCAATTCCCGCCCCAGTGGACATCTCACTTCACCAGGAGTCGATGTGTGCCCCCGCGTTCGTAGGATCTACGCTGCATGCATACGCTGCAAAACACTGGATGGAAGGTGATGCTGTACAGGTGATAGCTGGGGAGATGATATCGTGCAGAGGTAAGATTGAATGTGTTGACACGGACAACTGGTTGGCATCGGTGTACATGGACGAATCGCTGCAGGTGGAACATGTGTCTTCTCGGCCATTTATGTTTCCCATAGCCAATCTGGTGAGGTTATTCAGTGTGGGGGACAACGTTTGTGTGTTGGAAGGCAGTATAGTTCCCTTGGAACTAAGGGGAAAAACAGGGGCCGTTGTTGCCATCGATGCCTCCACTGTTGAAGTCTACGACATGTCTTCCCAGTCCCAAGTAAGCGACCCATCATGCTTTCCTATCATAACTGATGTTGATATCGAGTTCATCGTCGGAATTGATTCCTTGGCGACGTGGAGTGCGGACATCAGTAAGCCGTCTCCCACAAGCCCAACGACTGATGATGGCGCTCCGATGAAAGGCGACTACGCCCTAGTAATCGAGGGTCCACATAGGAATGAAGAGGGGAAGATTTCTGAAGTGGACAAGATGAACAAGTCACTTACGTTCATCTCGCGGTGTGGGACCCACCAAGTGACGGTCCCCGTGAAGGAGACGGCTTTTAATATTTGTCCCACCGCCATCCGATATACTCGGGAGCGTGGATACGATGTTGTGGCCGGTGATACCGTTCGAGTCGTGAGAGGCGAACGACTTGATGCATTGGGCCCCGTGCTGCACGTGAATCTGGAGGATCAGACATTAACTTTGAAAGACACCCCGCTCACAGAGGTTCGTGTGCATCAATATTATTTAACTGCGTTCAATTGTAACACCCATAGTTCACCACCTCCATAACGTCTGTGGAGAGAATCGACGGGCGGAGCGATCGTGATCCGATGCAGAATTATATCGGTCAGGAGGTTTTCATCATTCGTGGTTCTATGAAATCCTACCGAGGCACATTGCATTCGCTTTCCCGCGAGAAATGCGTCGTTGCAATCCTTCAAGGTCAGAAGTGCGAGTTCGGGCGAGACGAAGTCGTCAGGTCATTAAAACAATTTCCTCGTGTTCTATTTGACACTTACGCACATGCAGCCGAAGTGCAATGGTCCTCAGTGGCGATCGCTTGCCTCCGGATCAGCATGCCGCGTTTCAAGCATTGATACAATCTTCATTCATCCCCACCCAGCATATCGAACGGCCTCGAACCCCTGGAACTTCTCGAACCCCTCTTCCGTGGCCTCTCCTTGATGGTTCACACACCAACAACAGCATATCGGCATCGCGGGCATCGTGGAGTGCCCTAGATAACTTGCCGTCTCAACAAATGAGTCGTGAAGTTGCGTCAGTTGGTACGATTCTTCGTTGATTCCTCACTTCAACATCTCACATCACTCCCGAAGACCCTTGGACAGTCAACGAAGAAGACCTACACAACTTCCTGTCTCAAGAAGCGCCTGCTGCAGTTGGTAAAATTCTTCATTGATTCCTCACTTCAGCGTCTCACGTGCAAAAGCCCCTGTAGTCACTCCCGAAGACCCTTGGACAGTCAACGCCAGTGACAGAGGAGACCTCCAGCTGCACTCTCACAGTGCCAGTTCACCGTCATCTGGTGAGGCGTCCTACTACCTCATAATTAGTTTACTAACTCACACATTGATACCGGCAGACAATCTTGCTGTATTATTAAACCATCCCGCTATCCGTCAACTATTCGTTGCTTATCGCATGAGGTTGCGGATCGCAAGAAGCTCACCTTACCGGTGGTACTCCTCATACCTGGATGCCTACGTTGAGACCATTACCCCGGATCCATCGATCTTCGATGGTGGACGGGTCCCAGATGGTGAAATCGCTGTCAGCTATCTCTCCAGGACGAAGAACAGCGGCCCGAAGACTGATACAATTCCTGTCACATGCCTTGCGTCGGAAGCACCAACAGGAAGGGGCAAGACATTTACTTTGATACGAGGCGATCACATCGGGACCGTTCATACAACGGAGGAGGCGCCACGGAAACGCAGCACGATACGCACGAGGGAAGGGAAAGTTTTCCCTCGTGCTGATGCCTGTGAACTGAAACCGATATGAGATCAACGGGCTACATATCTAGCATATTCATACGGACACTACAACGGACGGGCGGGTGACAAGACATATCCAACACTAAAGGATTAACAATCACCTATACCACATGAATTAATCGAGTTTAATATTGTCACGCAAGTCTAGTTGGGCAAGTGCTTTACTCGCCGACCGTATGGTGGGCCTATCTATATATTCTGACTGTAGACAGAGACAGAGACGGAGACGGAGAGAAGAGAGAAGGAAAAGAAAACCAGACACAGATCAGCGGGCGTCAGACAGGACCAAAGCTAGTGATAGCCAAACATCCAAGCCACACCATCTCAACAGCAGCATGTCCAATAGGCGTAAGGAACGGCTTTACCTCACGCTGCTCATGCGCCCCTAAACCAGCAGGAGGAAGAGGAGAAGGAGAGGGCGCAACCTCCTCCTGCAAACAAAGACCCAGCTTCATGAGGCCTTCCAGTTGGAACTGGAACCCGTTCTCCCGGCTGCTACAGACGCATATCACAGCGTCGATTATCTGTGTCACTTCACGCGCAGGTTCAACGTCGTAGTTCACGGCTTCACAGGCTGGAGCAGTTGTAGCCAGCCCGTGGCTTGGGAGGAGGATGCCAGACCCATGTAGGTCGTTATACCCCAGGAGACGAGCATTGACACGGAATCCGGACAGGTAGATGTTTAGGTGGCTCGTGGCATCGCCCGTCGAGCGGCTCTGCTCTGCTTTCTTCTTCGCGTTCAGCTGCTGCTGCTGGTCGGGCTTGCTCTCAAAAGGAACGTACCACACCAAAAGGTATTGCCGGTCCTCGGGTGTGGTAGCTTGCGTATCGGGCGAGGGGTTCATGCTTGGAACCGTCTCAGCAGCCCAGAGAGGGAGGAGCATGTAAGGCGAACTTTCTGGAAGAAAATGAAATATATCATGGCCAGTCTTCTTCGAGCTGCTCTTCAACCCACTCTTGTGCGGCTGTGAGTGCAAGAGCCCGAGATCACGGAAGGTGTTGTAGAGATCACAAACGAACCCTTCATTCTGATGCCGTGCGGCAGTGATGATGCAAGGCGAGCTGTAGGGATTCTGAGGAGCGACGGCGGGTAACGAGCGGCTGCTGTCTGGACGTGAAGAGACACCAGGGAATCGTCTGAATATGCGATCTGGGAATGAGGAGCCACGGTAGGAAGGCTTCTGGGGTCTACAAAGGCGCTGGATATAATTCAGATCGAGAGTTCCAAATGGCTCTGGGTGTGGGGTAGGGATTAGGAGGTGTTCGTCAGAGTCTATGGAATTGCGATGGCCAGAGACTTGGTCCTCATCGAGAGGTTTCTGGACAGAATGGTCCGGCATGGAAGTGATCGTACTCTCTGTGGAATAACTTGCCCTCTCTGTGGAATCACTCGCCCTCTCTTTCTTCTTATCCTTTGCGTTCGCCCTGCGGTTGGTGCTCGTGTACTGCTGTTGCACTTTCTTTGAAGCGAGCATGATAGCCTCTCTCGTCTGCAAATGTACATTGCACGAGCGCGACTGCAAAGCCGTGCCACCAGGCCCTGGCGTCGACATGCGGAGGGAATATGAACGGATGATTGAGAACGCGATGGCGGCCGAGTGCTTGTGGATGACGGCGTCCGGTCCACCAAAATTGGTGCCCTTGAGGAATGGGTCCATGGTACGCTTAATGTTAATTCGCTGCTGGGCAGCTTTGGCAGGGGGGGCTGAAGCTGCTGGATAGATAGAGATAGAGATAAGATGAGCAGGCAAAGAAACTGGAGTTATGATGACATACGTTTAAAAGCTAGACGGTAAACATTATATCGACCTAGATGAGGGCTCTGCCAGATCTCTCGAGTGTCGGGGAGCATGGTTGAGTTGGTCTTGTCCAGGACGACGGGCGATGGTGCGAGGGTTGAGGTACGGCCATGCCGTGATGCCAAGACATTGATAATAGAGTCTCGGGCCGTGCTCCTTCTCGTTCAAAAAGCTCCATTGATGAGAAGGAGAACCATGATGCATAGAGGCCGATATGGTTGTGCGAGGAAGGCATGTTCATCACTGGTGTTTGTCTGTAGCGTAAGAGTGCTCTTGCAGTTATCTGGACTGACGGTTGCTGACTATATCTTCGGACAGTGTGGGTTAGTACATTGAGCTGACTCAAGCGATTACTCCACAGAGAACTGTAATCCTTCATGCCCTCTCTTTCCCAAAACGCGTCATCCTAATGTTTAGACGCGTTTCCCCCTCTTCCAGGACCTTCCAGCACCCCCTTCTCATTCAAACACGCCATGTCAACTCTCCAGCACCTTCCAGCACCCCTTCTCGTCCTAACCCACCAAAATGTGCTGTCCCCCCTCCCAGCACCCTCCGTTCAATGTACCACGCCACGATCTGTCCTCCCAGCCCAGGCACCATTATTTCCTCCAAACACGCTCCAGGATCCTCCCTTTGCTTGAACGCACGATCCTCTCTCACCTCCGATTTTGGACCAATTCACGTGCGAAGACTTGGAACTACCATGTTGGATCGCATAGTGCCTTTCTAATAACGATGCCAAGGTCATCCTTACCGATGCCGTTCAACATGTGGGCCAGAGCATCAAAATCTGGCTTCCAACCGCTGACTGTGAACAAGATGTGAAATCGAAGAAACGTGTCCTGCGTAAAGGTATGTCCTTTCCCCTATCTATGTGTTGTCCCGTCTAGACCTGACTGCTGTTTACCAGGATGTGGATGAAGTCCACTGTATTTGAATACCAGCAAGGACAATACGCTGCAGCGCTAGAACCGTCTACACCGCCCTCTCAAAATTCACTACGTTCACTGATTCACGAGAAGTAAAAGAACTCTCTGCCGTGCATGCATTGTATGTGGCAGTTCATGTCTCTATCTTCACTCGTCCTTCTCATGCAAGCCCGAACTTCTCGCTCCCAGCAGCACACGCACATCTACGAATTCTGGTGCGGACACGTCTTTTTCCACCTCGGACGGCTATTCATCATTCTATCAATGATGGCAATCCAAGCGTTGGATGTCCCTTATCGATGGCTTCGCCTCGGCGGAGGTGAGTATTCTTCTCAAGTGCTCCACTGCATTCATTAACAAGCACCCAGTTAATATGCATTCTTAGAGATGCAAGCAGTTATTTCGTCCTTCCCCCACTTCAGTCAAACTTCAGCTGGACGACTTTCCTTTGTCTGCCAACTCTTCACTCGCCATAGAACCTCCACCGGAACCCACAGAGTTCATCAATATACCTCATCGCTCACATCCAATGCCTTCCCGCCTGGTGGTCTCCCTCCACCCCACTCAACTCACATCGCTGTGGCAGCTGCGATGCGTTTATCAGTCCAGGTATCAACAACTCGATTACCGCTCACCAATATTCTGTATGTGACACGTTCATCCTCTGGGTTTAACTTACTGTTTACGCAGGCATTAGATTATCCCACTCTCTGCTATCGAGGGAGTCGACCAGTATGGCGAGCCCCTGGCCCGGTATGCCCGGAACAGGGTTCATACCAGCAGTACGTCTTATATCCCATGTCAATCTCGCCTCCCTCAAAGCTTACTTTTTCTCGTAGGGTATACGCTCTTGACATTCATCTGCCAAAACACCGATCGTTAGTCGACGAGGAAAACGGTTAGGCAGTACATAGTATATTTATGCAAATATAAGTTGATGTAGCGTTCATTACACTTTACCCCGATCTCAATTCGTATTGAATCACGTCCAAGTCCACAAGAAACAATGCATCATAATAAGACACCTTGCCCTTGGATATCAAAATCTCAGCGACGTGTCATTGATAACTTATGTCGAGAAATTCACGGTGGCGCTCAGCCAAAAAGAAAACTGATGCAGTTGCGTAATAAAGTGTAGGTCATATTTTGACGACAAGTCCATCATGATACATGCTGAAAGACGCGTCCCCTTCGCCGTACATTGTCGGAGAACATGTCGTTGCCTCTTCTTCGAAACTCATTAGGTTATAGGCCACCGTTCACGGACCCGCTCACACCAAGCCATTCGTCTCGATTTCGCAATGCCCCCAGAGTTTTCCCCCGCTCCAGCATGGGCCTACCATTCATCTGTGAGTTCTGTTAGCGGTTGCACTCCGTTCATTCATTCAACTTCATATTCCATAGGCGCCACCACCTAAGCCACAATCCACCTAAGCCACCTCCACTGGACACTCAGGTCCTTTCTACGGCTACGAGCAAGTGTCATCTTGCTTGCCCTGAGTACCCCCCTTCATGGTCGAACTCACAATGAAACTACGCCACTTCATTGCCTACTTCCTCCATCGCATGAAGCTGCATTCCGCCGTCACCTTCGCTGCCCTCGTCCTCCTTCAACGTCTGAAGACTCGCTTCTACACCGCTTGGGGATCTTTGGGTCACTGCCTTTTCATCTCTGCAGTCATGCTGGTTTCCAAGGTCAATCAGATGTAGAGGGAGATGTGTATCTGGAAAGGGAGTTCGAATAAATGGTTCGTTGGACCTGTTCTATACCCCACGTACATCCTACCACCCTCATCGAAAACCGGCCTCCGCATCCTCCATCCGCAAATTCCGTCCCGCCCCTACTAACAGCCACTGTTTCACTCGCGGGGCTGTCCTTCACCGCCCAAATCGTCACACCCTTCCACCCTCCGTCCCATGAGTTATTCGACATCGATAACCCAAGCCTTGGCTGCATCACCACCGACACCCGCAGGTACAGCGAGGGATTGTACGGCACAGCTTGCCACGTACTATTTGTCTGCCACCTCACTAACCTTCACCGCCCAAACCCTCATACGCCCGGAATGACATCGCAAGCTTTGTTGAGAAGGACTCGGACCTTCTGGACTCTGCGTTCGTGACCCTTCTCCGTTATTCGTCTGTCGGTTTCGCGTCTCTGGTCTGTCTCTTGCAGCAGAAAGACACTGCAAGGACGAGGCTCTTGTATTGGCCTGTCGTGACCTTGTCACGGAGTCATCGTTGGAACATACCCACAAGAACTTCACGGCAGTCGTCCCGCTCGCGATGCACAAGTCTGGTTCCTGGCAAAGCGTGCAGAGTGTTGCTTCACAATGCGGATTGGTACACCACGACATTCCAGCCAAAGATGAAGAATTATCACAAGGGGCTTCTGGTCTGGGACACTAAAAGGATCACTGCACAGGCTGTGGACCAGGATAATCAACGGTATGTTCACTGGTACCGAGAGAAACCGGTCCATCACTCTAACAATGTTTAGTATTTGGGCTATCTGGGAAGGCGGTATATATGACTCGATGGACTACGTCAACACTGCGACACTTAACCAAGACGCAAGGAATCTCCATCAGTTCCTATGCCCCTTACTCCCAGTCGTACATGCGCGACCAATATTATATCTATATGTTCTGACTGTGGGTGCAGACGTCCAGCTCCCTTATATGAGTGTCTTTGGGATTGCGTGGTTCCCTGCCCATCGGCTGGACTAACGACTCGTACTACTGCGACATCGAAAAGTTTGGCCTCGACGTGAACAACTTTGGGTTTGCGTGGCAACTCGTGCGCGGTATATACCACTGAGTGCGACAATGCTCAAGTCACTCAAATGCGTCTACTGGCAATTTCCCATCCGTCAAGAAGGGCGGGTGGTCTGTCCTCAAAGGGTGCATTGTTAAATAGCAGACCTTTACGATGTTGTTTTTAAATGGGGATAGAGCGAGCCAGTATCAGCTGCAGACATGCACGCCCTGGGCCTGTTTCTCCACGCCGTCTTCAATTCCACGCAAGCTCCACCCCCAGCTGGCCAGTTGCGGCATCCACCACCTCAATCTTCATTCATTCAGATGTGCCATACGCTCGTCCACTTTTCTTTCCTTTGAAAACTCTCAACGAGCCGATAGTCACACGAGGGCGTTCGAGTGTTAGTAAAACTTGGAGCAGGGGCTGGGACGTCGTCACGCTTGCAGGGCAGCCGATTGATTTGATATTCAGCAAGTACAATTTGTACCCTCGTCCTGACGGGCACAAACACGCCCTCCAGCACTTTCTAATGGTCTCTTCTCATTCACACGCATGCAAACGCGCACTGTCAACCCTCCAACACTAACCAGCATCCTTCGGTCGACCTAATTGAACCTAGCGCCCACATACAGACTATCCCACTCTTCCAGCACGTCCCAGCACCATCCTGTCGTGCTAATGCGAGCATTGTTCTCCGCAGGATGACCAGCCTCCACCGATGTTCTACCTCTCGGAAACCAAGCTTCCGATCCAGTCATCAAGTGCACGATGACGGCATTCGAAAGCTGCCGCACAGGGCTCGCCTTGTGCTTGTTCACCTCTGAATCACCATCTCTCTGTCATGGTCATCTTGGGTATGATCGGGAAGCACGGCGAGGGACTTTCGGTACTGGGACGTTGTATTTCAGCCGGGGGTGGAGATGCGTGGAGATGGAGGTCGCTGGGGTGGAGGACAGTGGGCAGCTTACTGATGGTATCATCGA
Source organism: Rhizopogon salebrosus TDB-379 (assembly GCA_029603245.1). Taxonomy (NCBI): domain Eukaryota; kingdom Fungi; phylum Basidiomycota; class Agaricomycetes; order Boletales; family Rhizopogonaceae; genus Rhizopogon; species Rhizopogon salebrosus. The sequence continues at coordinate 11,849 of MU837418.1, forward strand.
GGATAAAGATGATGACGAGGGCGATTCCCATGGAGAGAGGCTGCACGGAGAGACGCGCGTTGGATTTGATGATTCCAGGAATGACGATGGCGAGGGCTAGAGAGAGTGAGGAAGATGAAGCGGATTCGGAGGAGATTAAGGCTCTTAAAGTAGGTTGTCCGGTGTGTATTGTATTGGACAAGTTTTAGGACATCATCTGATGGCATTTAGAGTCGCATCGAAGATACGTGCGATGAGTTCTTAGTTATTTGAGCACAGGTTCGTGTCATATTGATGCAACAATCGCTGCAACTAGCGCCACCTCCTTTTATGATGATGCATCACCCTTAGCCACACGTATTACGATCGGCCCCGCCTTCTATTCAAATTCCGAAGGCCCGCCCACTGTTACCCGCACCTTTGAGCTCGCTGTGGTGCACAGCGGGCTCAAGTATCTCACACAGAAACACTGAATAGAGGCAAACCATCATAGCATTTTCGATGTATGCCAAAAAAAAAGATCTGGATTAATACCATGCTGCAAATCTATCTAAAATACCAATTCATCCCTGCAAAAATACCCCTGCACGTATCACTGCATCCCCTCCAATTCAGCAGCGGTCAAGCAAAGGCAGTGACGCCCAGGGATGGGAGGCAGCAGGGATTCGAATGGAGACATCGGCGAATTGTCAAGTAATTGAGGGCCATGAGAGAGAGACATGGATACATAGCACAATGTTCATGCCACCAAGCCAGGACACCACCTTTGGTGTCAGTGAATCTATGACCAATGAGATGGGACGCACTGGAGAATCAGTCTGATGGCGCAAGAGCATCAGTGTGGTTTCCATTGACCCCGTTCGTGGAGGAGGTCATGCAAGGAGGGGAGGACTGCTGAGCAAGAGTAGTCGTACTTGGAGATGCAATGTTCCCGACCATAGGACGGGTACTACCATCCAATAAAATGCACATTTGAGGGATGGCAGACGGCGGGTAGTGGACGGCAGCATACCTCCATGATACACCCGCTGTATGCTTTCCAATGGTGCCGCAAACAAGAAAACATTGGACGTTGGTATGGATTCCGAACAAACTGGTCAAGGGAATGAGATGCGAGTAGGGATCTGCACGGGTACGGGTACGGGTACGGGTTAGAATTCTGAGACCCGCTCACTTACCCATACCCGCGGGGAAACATCTAAAACATCACAATTAGCAATTAGAAATCAATTTCAGGACCTGGTTTACTCATTCCTGAGACACAAGGTTAGTCTAAGATTGTCAAAGTTAGAATGATTCAGGCACTCGAGCTCTTATTTCTCAGCCAAACCTTATTTTACAGGATCATCATGAGGAGCAGATGGGAATGGATGGGAGTGGATGGGGAGTAGATGAGGAGCAGATGGAAGTGGATGGGGAGCTGATGAGGAGCGGATGGCCTCCCTTCCTAGATATAACAGCTCGAGTTCTTATTTTGAGGAGCGGATGAGGAGCGGACATCTGCTCTTTCCTAATAAGGCAGGAGCAGATGAGAAGCGGATGACCGCTCCTGCCTTACAAGGCAGGAGCGCATAAGGAGCACATCTAGTGTGGAGGTATACTGGCTTGCTTATAATATTCAGTTCTGATTTTGAGGAGCGGATGGGAAATAAGATCTCGAGTTCTTATTTTGAGAAGCGGATGGGGAGCGGATGAGGAGCGGATGAGAAATAAGAGCTTGAGTTCTTATTTGGAGAAGCGGATGAGGAGCGGATGGGAAGCGGACGGTAGTATGGGGCATACTACCCAGCACAGATTATTAGTCAAGCAAATTCCTAATCTTTATAAGCAAAAGTGTTAATGGTTTGAAAATCCTAATCTTTATAAGCAAAGTGTATCTTAATTGCTGCTAGCAGCTACCAGTAGTTACTTGTAGCCATTATGGCAACAAATAGTTGTTATGACATATACGCCTTTTCCTGATGAAGAATCGCAGCTGACTCTTTCTGTGGAAAATTTGTGAAATAATTATCCACAAGGTCATTGAATACATACTCGTTTCTTCGTCTTGGACTTTGTGAGCTCTGATTCGTCCTCGCCCTAGTTTTCCTTGTCGTTACTAGCGGGCTGTGTTTGGATAACGTTGATGTTGGCGGTCGGAGCCTTCGCAGCCATTCCGTTGACCCGTTTCATCATACCATTATAGTATTGAAAGGTATAAGCTCCAAGTACTGTAGAAGCCACTAGATTGTGTCGCAATGTATGTAGACTACAAAAATTGTCCTAGTAATGAACGTGATTATCTAAGCTATTATGTCACGTGTCCAACCACGTCCTTATCGTCGTTTGTATCTCCAACATATAGTCAGCCTGACTTGAGAGAGATAGGCCAGGTTTGGGTAGAACTCGAGAGATATGATAAGTAAGCAAGTAGTCGTCAAAGTGGAGCGTTGGGGGATTGATAACTATGGAGACCTTGACAAGAATCTGAGCTTTGAGGGTATCCATGGTTCATCTGTACAAAGGTCAATGGATGCGTTGACTGGCTCTCGTTTGCTCTTCGGCTTCTTCATTTCACTTGCTGAGAGAATGGACACCATGTATGAAATGTCTTTCGTGACTGGAGTGGTGGGTTCATCATTTGTATCTGGGAAGTGATCAGCACGAAACCCTGAATATATGCGTGGTTATACCTCGTTTTCGTTTCTTAGAAATCGTTGGAGGGGGTGTAGGGATTTTTGGTGGTTCACCAGGCCTGGTAGTAGCATCCAGCGTTTCGAATTCATCGAGTTCATCGTCATCAGGGTCAGTCTGATCGGCATCGGGATCATTGTCAACTTCCATGAGGTCCATCTCGTCAAGAGCATCAAGAATAATACTATGGTGGTGAGTCACTTCAGGATCATCGCTATCGTCGTCAAGAGTGTTCTGTTTCTTGAGCAAGAGTGTAACTTGTTTTCGGCGCATGGGGTGTATGGCTCAGGCGGTGATCGATGATCAAAATTCACACAAGTCCTATTTCGTGTAATTTACAAAAAAACGACGCCACTGCCATCATATATTAAAACAGCTGTAATCGTGGTGGGCTCTTTGGCTGTGCAGTAACTGGTGGTGGTTGAGCCTCCGTTCGGCTCGACTGATATGGGTCAGCAAACGCAGCGGGTATAATTGACTCAGGATGATGCGATCCAGATTGCATCGTATCCTGGACTAAAATAAAATTAGCAACACCAACCGAGATCGTGTTTGAGAGACCGCACAAAATCTCGTATGGCCGTCCCAGGGGTTGCCGTAGCAACAGCTTCTGGGTCTACACGCCACTGTTCTACGAACTCCTCCCTGTGACTTCTCTCGTGCCCATAATCGCGCAATGACGTACGTCGTTCAGGCTGACTCTCACTCCTCATGTACATGGAAGATAGCTTGTGGCGTAGCGAGCTGGCGGGTCGTCTTCCTGTAGGTGCACTAACGATTCATACTGAGACATATGCGTCGACAACGACTTTGATATAAGCGAGGGGGTACGCGGTCTTGGGACCGGAAGTGCGGCAGGTTGCGTGTATGCAACATCTCGGGTTCTCACCAGAGCGTAACTTGAGTCCTCGGCGGCAAACATTGTTTGCCGTACGTGGTTATCTAATTCGTGGGAATGCAAGCTGCGACTGGGAGGTGTGGGCTGAGAGAGGTCGTGTGGTGGTGGGACAGGAATGTAAGATGTGTGTGGGTTCGCTTGCGGGATCCAGCCATCTTGAGGTATGCCGACGGAGTGGCCAGACGCGGAACTGGGCGCGGGGCGCGAGGCGCATGGGTATGGGATACACGGCCTCCTCTGGTGGAAATGGTGTCCTGGTTCTTCTTGATGGAGGCTCATGCGACGAAGACGGGGGTGGGATTGGGGTAACCAATGTTGGAACCTGCACAGCGGGTGCAGAGTCGGGACGCACGCTGACAATAAGAAGATGAGTAAAATTGCGCATGTATATGTTGTTACATACTGTCGAGATCGACTTGAAGACTGCGGGGGAGGCTGCGGCTGCAAGGGTACATCATTACGCTCGGAGTGCACTGACTCGTCTTCCTCTTCCCCGTCAGGCTGGACGGCACGGCGAGGTATTCGACGCGTTGGACTTCCATTATACCTTATCGGCCCAGACCTTCCTTCGTCGAAGCCGAGCCGCCGTCCGTATGATAGGCCCTCCTTGTATCCGCAGTGCCTGCCCCTCTCGTGGGCAATCATCACCATCTTCTCTTCATGCAGCTTCCTTTCTTTCGTCCTCGCTCTCGCAGCCTTCGCCTCGGCTTCATTCTTCTGAGCAGAAACCTGATTAAGAATATCCTGTGCTCGAAGGATCTCCTTCTGCGCATTGTCAAGCTGCAGCTTATACAGCTTCAGCTCCTCCCGAAGACGAGCTGCCTCTTGCTCAGTACGGTCTCGACCTCCGGTTGCCTGGCACAATCGGCTAAAGTACTCGAGTGCACGGCGCTCAGAAGTGTTAGCACGGTTGGACTCTATTTCGAGATGTTCGGAAGTAACAACAAGAAGGGCGTTAATCTCACGAACTTCATCTCGCAAGCATTCAGACGGGCGAGGAGATGGCTAGTGGACCCGTCTGTGGTGATATGTGAGCGATGGCGAGAGGCTGATTTGCTCTTGCGGCGATGATGCAGATAGCTCGGGGAGACAGAGGAAGGAGAGGAGGGCCCGGAATCGAGATCGTTAGGGTGGTCATTGGCAATGCGCGTCTACTATGGGCAGCCACTCTTGAGAAAGGTAATCGAGTCGCTGACACCAGGACTGATAAGTGCATCGAAGCTGCCACAGCGAGGGCATATAATGTGAGTTGAGTGGGGTGGAGAGAGACAACGGGCATTGCATGGGAGGGACGAGGTATATTGATGAACTCTGTTGATTGTGGTGGAGGTTCTATGGCGATGGGAGAGTTGGCGGACAAAGGAGTCATCTAGCTGAAATTTGACTAGGGTGAGGGTAAGGATGAGATAACCGCCTGCATCTCTAAGAATGCGCTGGAAGCCAGCAAGTGCATCTGCAGCGCGAGATTCCATGACGGAGAGATATTAGCTGGGTGCTTGTTAATGAATGCAGTGGAACA
>MU837418.1:17227-42209 GCA_029603245.1 Rhizopogon salebrosus TDB-379
GGTGCTTGTTAATGAATGCAGTGGAACATTTGGGAAGAATACTCACCGCCGCACGGAATGCTCCTTGGCTGCAAGCATGTTGTCGGACACTATCCGAGGCGAAGCGCTCGATGTGGGACATGCAACGCGCTTGGTTCTTTTGCGTCTGGTGAACCTGTCCTTGAATCATGTACAGTTCGGCGAACTTAGGAGAGGGCTGTGTAGACAGTTCTAGTGTTGCTGCTGGCAGCAGTATGTCCTTGCTGGCATTCAAATACAAAGGACTTCATCCAGATCCTGGTAAACAGCAGTCAGGCCGGGACAATAGAAAAAATTTAATTTAATTAGTAGCCAACTTACAAGAACCCTCTATAAATTATATATTCAGAACATGCACAAATTAAAAGCAAATTCTATCTACTACGGGGATGAAAAAAAAATGGTACGCTAGTGTTTGAACAAATGAATCAGAAGGATACGCAATAATTTAAGGGAAGTATATTGGTGGAGAGAGGAAGTGAACAATCGGTCGTGGCAATCGGACTGTCCCCGAAGGTCGATGACAGGCTATACCTTCTTCTTCTTTCCTGGGCCCTTTTTACTGACTCTACTGAGCAGTTTCCGTGCGTGACTGTACTCTTCATCTTCATCGCTCGAGTCCTGCCATAGGTCAGGTTCACTGAGTCTGTTCTGATTATCCTCTTCCCTCCCCGATGAGTTCCAGGGGTAACGGCCACGAGCTTCATCATCGTCCAGGGCAGGTGGAGTAGGAGAGAATGTCGGCTGAAGAGATACCCGGACACTCTTTCGTCTTGCCAGTGGTGTCTCAGTAGAGGCTGTGGATGACTCGGTGTCATGTTGCGGAGCCAGGGGAGCTTGAGGCGTGGGCTCTGCCTCAAACTCAAAAGGACTTTCACGGCCAGTTGCATACGACGATATGGACGTTATCGAAACTGAATCTCTTATACCGTTCAGTTGAGTAGCTTGTCCGGGCCGAACTTGTCTGGGAGAGCACTGCCCTTCCTCTCGCTCTGGTGTCCTTCCACGAGGTTTATTACCCTCGTCCAGGCGCATGTCAGCCCCTCGCTTCCGAATCTCTGCCGGTTGAACTGGACTCGGTGACGGCGTACGACTGGAGTTTCGCAGAGCTGAACGAAGAGGCGACACAGCTGGTCGGGAAACTCGTCTAGGTTCACTTCCAGAGGCTGAAACCGAAGCATTCCCTTGACTTGTAGATGCGGCATTAAGCGCAGTCTCGTGTCTGCGTCCCGCTGTTCCTTGGGCACCCGAAATGACTGGGAGAGACTGAGAAAAGGCTGACCCTGGCGCATAGGGAATGTTCAACGACGTTGAGCGACGTGCGGGGAGCACATGATCCGGGAGTTTGGAGGACCACGTTGCATTGACAGGCACACCCGGTATAGGGGCACGTGGAACCTCCAGTTTCATTGTGCTTGGAGGTAGATTTAGGTTTGTGTTAGATGGCAAGTCCAGAGAGCGAGAAGGTGTTGAACGCAGCGGAGTGACCGTGGCACCGCGGCTATTGCGATTCTGGCGCGAAACATCCTCGACGATGCTCATAAGACTCGTGCTGGTGTTGCCTTTCGCTGGAAGAGGATGAATTATCCCTGCTTTAATCATACGTTTAGATTTCGGTTTCGCAGCTGCGGAAGGATCCCCCACGCGTGTAGGTATAGCGCTGTATGTGAGGGATGCTGACCGTCGGGGAGAGCCATTATTAAGAGCTTCCCCGTTGCCACTCTCAATTTGACCAGAAAGCTCTGTGGTCGCCCTACGGTGTTGTATCTTTGTCGCAGAGCTGGGAAAAGATGGGGCTGGTATGACACCACTCCTCGTTGAGAGTGAGGAGGCACGTGAAAGAATGACAGGTGTAGCCTGAGGGCTGACTGCTTGCCGGTTGGCAGACGGTTGTCTGTTAACGATCTCCCACTGACTCCGAGATAAAAGGCTAGAGGGACCTAGATCGTTGGCGTCAAGCTCTCCATCTGTATATCCACCATCCTTGCCCTTTAGCTCTGCAACCGACTTCTTTTTCCGCCTGACGGTTGTACGTGGACTTGCAGAAGGAGATCCGTCTGTCTGCCATCCACTGGATGATGCAGAAGCTCTCGTCGACGACCGGCCCTTCCGCAATTTCGCACCCCCTGAAGGCAGTGGGACCTTGACTGCCGTATCAGGCTCGGAATCAGAGCTTCTTTGAGACCTGGAGGCTTTCAGGTTGGTGTCCGTCCGTGTAGACCAGCCCTTCCTCCCTTTTTGGCCCATACTCACAAGCGGAGATGCGCTGGCGTCAGTCGATTCCATCCGACTCTGATCCCTATGTGGAGCCTTAAACAAACCGCGCAGAGAGCCGAAGAAACCCAAGGACAGCTTACGCTCCCGCTGCTTGCCGTTTCGCTCGTGTATTCGCTCAGCAGCTTCAGGAGCGACCGCCTGGCGGAGGGCGAAGCGCTTCGGTTGCCCGAATGGATTGTTCTCGATGACCTCTAACGGAACCTGAGGCTCTTCCTCTTCACTACTATTGTCTTCAACGCGGGTACGCTCAAGGGAGGGGAAGTAGGACCTTGGGACGGCCGGAGCCTCCTCCGTGTACTCATCCTCGTCCTCCTCCGTAATGCGTTTGGATAGTGGACGGCGCTTTGGTTGTGTGCTGCGGCCATGTGGGACACGAAGGGCTTCTGCACCCGTTGCGTGGAGATCTATTGAGCTCTCAGGTAAGGCAGGGCTGAGAGGAGATGGAAAACGGACACCGGTGGGCATGGTAAGTTCTGAAATGGCGTGTGCAGGAGGAATCGTGATCGTCACCTCCTCATGATCACTGGGGATATTAAGAACACCTTCTTGACTAGTCTCACCGGACGGTGCATCGTGTTGCTGTGAAGCACTCTGAGATGGTGTGAGGGAAGAAATTTCAGAAGAGTAGGATATTGGGCCCTGTGCGAGATGAGGCAGCGCGGTAGAAGATAAAGGCTTTTGTTGGGGAAGAGTGGTGGACGAGGATCGTGAATGCGACGGGAATAATGCTAACGATGGTTCAGGCACTAGATGATTGCCACAGATGGATGGAAGTAGAAAGATTCCGTGAGTGGGCGAAGTAGTAATTGTGACATATTGGCACACCTTGGTCATGAGGATTATCAGGATTTGAAGAACGAAGACTCTGCAACGCCCGAAGACCCTCATTGCCCATTTCACCCCAGACCCGCCCACAATCAATAAGAGCCCGGCACCTAGCACCAAGACCTTCCCTAGCTATGCTGATCCTACGTTCCTCTAGCTCTACTTCCTTACTTGCTAAGTGAGCCTCACACGCGCGTAGCTCTTCTTGAGAATGCAGAAGTTTGGTGCTAGAGGTTCCATGTACAATAGAATTGGTTGAAGGGAGAGACGTAAATGAGGCAGAACCGGATGGCAAAATAATTGATGAACGATCCCGTGGGGCTTTGGAGGATTTGGATACTTTGATTAGGCGAGTGACTCTGAAAAGGAAGTTAACAGACAGCGGTAGAGAGACAGTCAGGACGCACAAAATTTCTCTATCGCGGAGAATGGCAGCTATGTCTTCTTCGAGTTTTATCAAGTGTCCCAGCTGGTTGCGCCAGTTCTCGAGGGCCTGGTTGTAACGCTGAAGAGCATCGTCCGCGCCTGCGAGGATATCAACGATGGTAGCAATAGTTTGGGCCAAGGAAATTGAAGGATTGGGAAGAGGTGTAGTGGAAGGAGAGGCAGCCGCGAATGCAGAAAGAGATGCGAGAGCAGCATGTGATATGGGGAAAAGAGCGGATAGATGTTTACTATACTCCTTCTCGTGTGCTATGAGGTTGGACAGGAGACGAGAGTCTGGCGGACGGTGTACCATAAGTTGAAACCACGATGCGTATGAGAGTGAGTCGTGTTTGCCACGTGAGACGATGAGGAAGGGTTACAGAGCACTGCAGGGAACGACGAAGAGAAATGATCACGTCGCGATTGTTCCTTTTTTGGCACACAATATGACGTCAGCACCCGGGCGTTATTTTTGTCCAAATCAACTTCGAGATCAATCTTTGTCAAAATGCTCCTAGTAGGTAGAAAGCATGCACATCAGCATTTTCGAGGCCCTCATAACATTCCGACACAACGTCAGCCTATTCAAGATGCTTGCAAAGTTCTTCCGACGCAATGCTTCGAGAATGCGCCAGACTCAGTTACCATCTCTGAAAGGTACGCGTTCATCATACTGCGCGCGGAGTCGAATTGATTCGTTCATGCAGAGTCTTTGACTTAACTGGACAGCTTTGTGATATACCGCAGTATCCAACAGCATACGGAGGATACAGTAACCCATGGAAATGCGATTTGGATCAAAGACGGCACTGATCTTGAAGGTTACTCGGCGGCTTTGATTTAGCATTTAACAGTTGAACGTCGACCCAGGTTGCTGTCAAAGGGATCAGGACTTCTTTGTCCATTGCGGATGTGATCATTTGGAGGGTGGGGATAAGTTCATCGAGAAGTGGGACAGGAGAAATGCAGTTGTTATCACTCTTTTTGTGGACACCGAGCCGATTACGACTCATCGTACCCAGATGTGTGTCGGGAATGGCAATGCCGGGGACCTGCATGAAGTCATGGATATGATGAATATAACAAATGTCCCATACCCTCGAACTTAACATCTTACGTGACAGTGATCCAGACCTGCGCCTATAGTGATGAGTCTAAGGAGGTGATCTTCGAGATACAACCCGGAGGCAAATGCAGCACCGCCCATGCATTGCGAGCAACGGATAGCTCGGGAAACTAGGCGAGATGAGAACGAAAAGTAGTTGAACTCAAAGAGCGACTCAAAAAGCATACATCACGTGCTGGGAGAAAAGACGCGGTGGGTGTAAGAGATGTGCCCCCCGGACACTTGACATACAGTTTTTGGGTGACCCCGGTTCGGATTAGGTAAAACAGCAGTACAAACACCGACAATCTTGCTCGCCGTCCGTCCATAGTTTGGTCACAAGTTCTCCTTGTCTTCATCCAATTTCTCGCTGAGCTCACCCTGCTCACATTGTCCCCGTTTCCCGATCATTACTCACATTATCTGTACAATTTCTACTCTGTACGATGACCGAAGAGCAATCAGGTTCTCAAGTACAGGAAGACTTTAAGCAAGAGGATAACGCGCCAATTAACGTCAAGGTACGAAAATCGGTCGCATCACGCGACATCCTATCTTGCCTGATAACGGATCCACAAATCTGATCATCTTTTCACCAGGTTGTAAGCTCAACTGGGGACGAGGTTTTCTTCAAAATCAAGCGCAACACCAAGTTAAGCAAGCTTCAAGGCGCTTATGCTACTAAAGTCGGCAAGGACGTGAGCAGCATTCGGTGAGCATGTTTACCAACTTTTCTTTCCGACAGTGGATTTTTGCTGCGGCCTTAGCATTTATGATCTCCTGTTTGCTGAACACCCCCCGTCAGATTTTTGTACGACGGAGCGAGAATCAACGACGACGACACACCTGCAAGCCTCGACATGGAGGACAATGGTACGTCATTATACCGTATCGTATCTTTGTCTGTATCTGACAATACTTCTATGTAGATACGATCGATGTCATGGTAGAACGTGCGCACCTTTCCAGTTTCTTCGTTTCTTTCCCAATTTTTGATCTCATTATTCTTTCTCGGATATGCAGAGGTTGGCGGCTCGTCTTCTGCATATTTGTACAGTCATCGCCCATAATTGTAGTACTACCGTCTATTTCCTTTCATGGTCATGGTCAATATCACGAACATTCACATGCATCGACCACTCCTGAATGCTCGTCTAGGGACGAGCCATTTCTTAGCTCTGGCGAGTGATACATTGATTCCCTCGCGAGAATCATTGTTTGGCACGACTTAGTGTGTTTTGTTAATAAGTCCATTGGTACAAGTCTGCAGGCGCGCATCGGAGGGAGGTCCGTTACTAAGCATGCTATTTATTTTGTGTACGCCACCTGATTACAGAGTTCTTTACACTCAAACACGATCAGTGCTATGCACAACAATAATTGCATGTCAAAGCTTCATTATTTGCTGTAATGGGGACATTATCTCTCCTTGTGCGTCTGTTTCAGCTTGCCATTTTTAGGACAGCCGAGCTAAGAGGATCACCATCACTCTATTTGGTGCGCTAACAGCTTATAATATAAAGTTTACTCAGTGGTAAGTGATACTTTTCGCGTTCTTGATCGCGCTCGATACCAAATCACTGCGCATACTGGGAAACTCGCTATCGGACATGGAAATTAGCAGGGGTCGCACCCTGAGTCCCGAATTTCCCGTAAGCAGCTCAAAAGACGATGGATAAAGCCGTGGCACTACTGGCGTCTAGTTCAAACGACAACATCATACACCTCCTGAGAGCGGAGCATGGCCGTGACGCCATATCAGCGTCGGATAGGCGCTGTGATGCCACATCATTGTGGAGGTCATCTTAACAGACCTCTCGGAGATCACGCGCCCACTGAGACTCTGAGTGGAACAGGGCAGTAGAATTATCAGCTTCGGGCAAGCAGATCACCCGCCAGCTGAGCGCAGGTCATGCAGTGCCAGGTAAGCAGCTCACAAAATGAGACCTTGCGAGGGCTGTAACGCCATCAGCTCGCTCAGCAGCTCAACAAGACGTATTCATTGAGGGCGGGACATGACAGTGGCACAGATAAACAACCCGAAGACAAAACCACGTTCAAACTGAGCGCCATGGGACATGGCTACAGGGGCGGCGCGCGATCTCCTTTGTCCCACAGATTGCGCTCGTGCTTCCTGCAGAAAAGTATTTGCAATTGCGATGCAAGGTAATCAAGCGGAAAGGTGAATGAATCTGCATAGAGCTTTAGGGTGAAGACTTTGTGATAGGCGTGTAACCGAGGCGTTCCCTTGTGTGCAGGTCGATAGAATCCAAAACGCTCAGCAGGTTGGTACCAGGGGTACCGCGCCGCACTGGCGCCAACCTGCTACGCGTTATGAAGTTGTATTATATCCGGGATCTCGAGAGCGCCTTACATATTAGGAGTTCGTGTCAGGATGGCCTGCATTCGATGGTTTGTCTGAGGCTAGCAGTGCAGCCTCAGGCTGGGCTCAGCCGAAAGATTTAGGAAGGCGAGGAGTATATTGGCTATCCTTCATTCTACTGAGTGCATAAGCCTTGAATTTCTAGTTGCGCTAGACAATTGCGCCTCCTGCCCAAGGATGACCCTTTGCAGAGGATGATAGAAACTGTGTTATCCAACGAAGTGAGCAAGGAATACAGGCGCTGTACCGTATCCTATGTATCGTGAAATAAGGTTCAGCCACCTGGCTGAGTCCGAGTGATTCCAACAGAGGAAGATAACCGCAACGCTACTAAACGACGACGGTTGTTGAGGCATGTCGCCTGCTTCCCATGCTGCCCTTGGGGCATTGTCTCCCCTGTGCAGTCTGCCTTGCGACATTTGAATGTCTCGTCGAGACAAGTTCCGGATCTAACATTTAGATTCCATAAGCATGTCAGAAACGCCCCAAAATGAAAAACCACTTAAGCACTGAGTGAGGATACCTCAATTTAAAGTACATCTTGATACATGCACAAAGAATATTACTGAAACCAATCACAAAGCAAAAGTCAAGGAGAAGTCTATGAAGAGGGCCTGAGTCCTGGGAAGTCCCATTTCACATCTGGGCACACTAACTTACACTAATATCGCCGGTTCTGACATTCTTAACGCAGCGGTCAACTCGCCCGATAGGTAAGCTTTTAGATGTAACATGGAATCCATGAAATGTGAGCTAGATACAACAGGAGTACCAAACGGGCAGCAGAATTAAATGGTCTCGCGCGGGAATAAGGGATGAAGATGTAACTCCGTTGTGTTGAATGTCGAGATGAAAAATAATGAGAATGAGAAAGTCAACTTGCGCGTCATGATGATTGTGAATAGGTAATGTCAAATTAAGTAGTGTGCAGGGAAAAAAAGAAGACGAGGAATGCTCATGCAGGTCTCCACTCTGTGCCTGGTCTGTCGACCATGTGAGACACTTCTTGCCAGCTTGCTGGGACGGGTTCGCTGGACCCAGAGGCGCTTGCTAATGTAGCAGGCGCAGTTATAAATGACTGAGCTGCGGTACTGATGTCGGCTCGGCTATCGTCGCTTTGTATCCTATACGAACGCGTCGGAATGTCCAATCGTCCGACCTCACGCTCACGGGAGGTAGGATGTACAGTGAAACGAGTGGTAGTGGTCTCCGAAGGTGTAGAAACAGATGGTGCAACGAAAGAGGGATTCGAGGAGGTCCCTCTCAAACGAGACCCAGACCCCTGACTCAGACGAGACGCAGAGAGTTGACCTATAGGTGATCTCACTCCAAAAGTATAATTCTCGTTGCTGCTGTGTATTCCATCTGACCCACTACGTGACCGAGAGTCGGATGAGTATGCTGCATCCTCTTCAAGACGAGCCATAGACGAATTCGCGCGAGAGCGCATAGACTGCACCAGATCCAATGAGGAACGCGAGGCAGCACCGATGCCCTGGATGAGCGACTGCGTTCGCGAACGAACAGCTGAGCCAGCACGGGATCTCGACGAACCGGATTGAGACCCAGAGCGAGAATTGGACCGGGAGCGTCCAGAATCTGAGTGACGACCATGTCGCCGACGACTGCTGACCGTCGAAGACTTAGGACTGCGAGTACCAACTCCAAGGAGACCGACGCTGTCTTCGCCTTCTGCCGCCTCTTGGGGGCCTTCGGGCACAGGCTGCTCCATCATCTGCGGCTCATCAACGTCTTCGTCTTCCCCGTCCACCTCTTCCTCATCATCGTCGTCCAACTCCTCGCCAAGGAAGGACTCGTAACCGACACCGCCGAAAGTCTCTGTGTGGTCGCTGTCGACCCGCATTCTGACCGGGGCACCACGACCGGGGTAGACGACAGGGGAGGGTGATGAAGGGAACGCTGATGGAACAGTTCCTGCACGAGCGCGACCACGACCTGGTTGGGGGTGGCGAGGTGGCATAGGTATTGGAATACCGTATCCAGAACTGGGGCTGGACATGCCCGAACTCATCCCATGCGATTGGGGAGACTCGGAAGAGGTTTCGCGGTTGCCAGTGGACTGCGTAGAATGTGATGTCCTCGACTCTGTTGAGCGGGTATTCGTTGACGTATGTGTCGCGGGAATTGAGTGCGTACCGGCTGCCGAAGATACAGAGCCACCGCGGGTAGGGCGGCGAAGCTGGAATGGATAAAGGGACATCACGGGCTGGCCAAGACTGGACATCGAACCGGAGGTGCGCGGTTGAGCTTCGCTGCTCTCCTCGACCTCAACTTCCACTTCCTCTACTGCACCTTCATCGTCCTCGTCCTCGCCAGAACCACCGTCGTCTTCAACTTCCTGTCCCGAACGCTGAGAGCCACCAGAACCACCGATAGTCGGTGATCTGCGTTTCTCTTTTCTGGAACTAGGTGAAGGGGGAAAGGGGATTCGATCCTTGGATGACACTTGAGCACCATACCCAGTGAACGGATATGGAAGCTTCATCAAAGGCGCTGACGGACCCACCATCTCCTTATCCTTTGACGATCTCTTCATAACCTTCGGGATAATCTCCGACAGTTCTGGTAGAGCTACTGTCCCTTTCCCAGACTCCTCCCTCGGGTGTGCGAAAAGGTCCTCCGAAAGTGCACCGCGTCTAGCAGGAGGTGGTGCAGAAGGGAAACCAACAGCCGCGAGCACCTGCTCAACTTCAAATGGCGGGGAAGTCTCCAATCCTAGCATTCCTTGTTGTTCCTTCTTTGCGGTGCCAGACCATCGTGCAGGTGGCTTGACCGTCAAGCAGAAGTCATAAGCTTCTTGAATGCGTAGACGCGTGCAAACCCTCCAGTGCCAAGGGAGAGCATCCGTTTCAGAGCCGCCGTCACTGAAGTTGGCCACGGATTTCTCCTGGTCATCTTCCTCCCACCTGTAGCGTGGCCCACAGAGTCCGGCACAAGGCTGCCCACTAAGAATCCACAGGCCCATCCTGTTCGTATCAAAATCAACAAAATGAAAGGCCTTACACCTTTAGTCGCTCACCAACTGAGGAACAAGACAAGGACGCGCCACGCCGTCCAAGCGGCATTAGCAATGAGAACGCCACGGGCGTAACTTGTCAGTGTACCATCTGATGCGCGGAAGTAAGTTCCATCGCGAGAATTGAAACCAGCGTCGAGCATAGCAACATAATCAGGGGAAGCGGATGTGAATGCCAGTAGCAAAGCGAGGGAGAGACCCGCTCTAGGTAGTAGGAGCGCGACAGTGGGCAGGTTCTGCGAATAAAACCAAAACGTCTCTGCAATGCCATCACGAATACTACCGTTTTCGCCAAAGAAGGCCGAGAAGCGGATGTACTGCATAAAACTGAAGTTGCTGTAAGACGTCATGGATGTGAGATTGAAAGCGAGGGAAGAAAGATACAATGGTGTAATAAGCGGCCGCTCTACATCGCCGATCAGTCTTGAAATAGTGTTTGCAAGTAGAATAACACTTACTAACACGCCATCGGCGCCAGAAGGAGTAAACAAGTTCATATAGAATAAAAACCATGGTGATCCAGGCCAGCCAACAAGCTATGTACGCTGCGGCGCCGAGTGCCCAATTTTTACCAGAACCTGGCACGCCTGGTGCGGACGGATTTGGGAACCTAGCGACTCTGCAAAACGTTAATGATTAGACTGCGCATATTCAACATTGAGCGAGATGAAACATACTGCAATATTATAAATACAGCATTGAAATCGAAGAATGTTTGCAGAGGAATGTGATAAAATATCATGAGAGGAAGCAGGTAGAAATAAAGACGAGCAAAAATGGAAGGGTTCCGAAGCAATTCCGGATGAAGACCAGTTGACCGGAACTTGGGCGCCTGAAGGCGGTCCTGTGCGTTAACGGCTGGCGAGACCAGGGGTGGAATCAAGCCAGCGGTTGTGGCACGTGACCAGACTCGAGGGCGCAGAGGATTGCTACGGAGAGTCTGGTCGATGACATCCCGGCGATGGTGCGGATTAGTGCCAGCCTGGGCATTGTCCTGGAGGCTCACTACGCGCACGGAACGCGGAGTAGCCTTTCTACCCGAAAAGGTCTCAGGCGGCGGAGGTTCGAACATCCCAACAGAAGAGTGGAAAGTCGATGCCGGCGCAGGAGGAGGAGCTGGAGGCCTCCTGGGAAGCCAGGAAGGATAACCTTCTGAACCTTCTGAGGCTCTCGGATGGGTAGAGGAAGAGGGGCGTTCAGAGATGTAGCCTCTGTTAGTTGGGGAATCACCAAGCACAGATGGGCTTGGAGGTGATTCGGAGGACGTGCTGGGCTGTAGTCGTGACATATCGTTAATATAATGAAAAAATCATGCAAGAGATGAAGTAATAAGCGAGTTCGTGAAGACGTAGCAGAGTATGCTGGTATCGCGTAGAGTCTATTTTTTTGTGTTATGGTTGAATATTAGAAGATGGTTTGACTCGGGAAGCGAGTAATGGAGAGCAGGATCAAGCAGGATGGCTAGATAAAAAGTCCAAAAGGCGATACCAGAGATATCTAAGAAAACGGGCAAGCCTCGTGTTCCACGTCCACGATTGAGAGCCTCGTGTTTTGCCTTTCGCGAGTGGACAGAAAGGTGGGAAGAAGGCGCGCACAAAACCAACACGCGACAGCCCAGAAAAACCAAATTCAACCTCCTCCCAAAAAAGGAAACCGAACAATAAATGCTTCCGGCTTACCAAATTTATCTAACCTTTACGGAATCAAATTCTTTTAGTAGAAAGAATGTGGGGAATGAGAGAATCACTAGAAGCTCGGGCAGCTACCAGCGCTGCAGGAAATGAGTGGAGATGAGCAAAGCTTGTGATGATGGTGGTATTAGTGAGAGTTGTGTGTCCATGAAGCCGTAACCCTCCAACGACGTTGCTAGGTATGCATTGGAGTAAGGTAACATGAAAACAACACATACAATAACGTTACATCAACAATATAACTTGTCGCATGATCATATCAGTACGAATGTATCTCACAAAAGTAGGTTTAGCACTGATAAGCTTTTCTTATGACTCCCTCGGAGTAAAATGCAAGACGTCAGAACCCCCTCCGTACACCTCTTCCCAGTCGAAGTCACTCCGCTGATTCTCCTTACCAAAGGCTTCCAAGAGTCTCGCAGCTTCTTCTCCGCCGTTTATTACCGGACAGGCGGTATCACATATCTTCCCTCTGGCCCCCTGTCCGTAAATATGCGATTCATCTCTCGACAGAAATGTCCCGATATGACGGAACGTGAGACTGATGCGCTCGCCATTCATAAATTGTTCCTCGGCCGACTTCTGATGAATGGGGCGCTTGTCATGGTTAATCGCATGCAGCCATTTCACATTTGTGTCGAGACCAAGGATGAACATGGAATTATGAGGGAGCGGAATTTTCTGTGATGGTCGTGGGGTGGTGCCGTCACCAGCCTGTTGCACACCATCTCGCTTCAAACGAAGTGTCATCACCCGCTGAGCGCCCAGGCTGACATTGACAACCTTCGAATCGCGCACAACGTCGATCGTCTTGTCGGAGTGCTCTGAGATATAGTCCGCACCACCACGGTAGTGTTGAATCAAGACATGGTTCACGGGATGATCGAGGATATTTTGCACATGCTCGCGGATACAAGCTACCGTAGGTGAGAATCGTCGAAGCGGCGGGGACTCATCCGCAGGATGCCGGTAGATGGGGAAGCTGACATTGAACGGCATGAGCTCATCGAACCTGCGGCGGGGATAGAGATGCCCAGTTGTACCTTCCATCATTGGCGACCTCCCCTTCGACTGCCACACGCCTTGGTACCTCGCCACCTTAATGCCCAACCTTTGTCAATGCTTCGGGGTCCCGAGTTGTTAGCAAGACTTACCACGATGATACATGACCTTCCAATCGACCTCGTCCATCATCCGCTTGAATGCTGTGTCAGACAATTCGGGAGGAAGTACATCAAATATGAGGCTGGAGTCGCCTTCTCCAATCTTGTCGCCTACACCGAAGATTGGTGGTGCCTGCTTCCTGGTCCCGCCCCAAGGATGATTAGCCGTGTTCCTCGTTTTCCACGTTATGTGAACACTTACATGTCCGGCGTCCTGGGACCTGACGTGGTTTGTGTGCTTGCTGATACTTATTGTAAGTGAAGGGTCTGTATGCGATTACAAAAAAGCTGGGAACCTCCAATCCCAATCAGTTACACATATATTACGTAATACATACTAAAGGACCTTGCAGCTAAATGACTTTTCGAACAATTGAGTGGCGAAGCTACGGGAAGCTGTTACATAGTGCCTAGGATTATGTAGTAGCGGCTGTCATATGCCTGGCTCATGGGTCGTTATGTTGAAGATCACACTAGTCGCCCCAAGCTATTGTAGTCAGATGACCGTGACTAGCCTGAGAATGAGGTATTGGAATTTGGCAGCGATTTCATGCTACGATACTTAGGTATCAGCCGCGCGCCCGCGCCCATTACGTTGGGGACGGTCTCCAGTTGCAACACTCGAATACCTATATCCTTGAACAGACTCAACACAGTCATGTAATAGTGGTCCATCAGTGGGTTGGATTTTACTACAGAGTACTACAGAGTACTCTGTAGTAGTCTGTAGTGTGCCGTAGTGAATTACGTTTTGCTGATGTCTGTCGGACATGATTGCAGGGTCGTTCCCAGCAATTTCAATAGTGGCACTTATTCTTCGTAAAAATAGCCTTCTGGGAGAGTCAGGACGAACGGTCATAATTTTTATACATACAGGGAAAAGCGCTGACACGATCTTCCATGACACTTGCTGTATAACATTACATTGAGTAAGTAGAATAACCAGTGTAACCCATAAGCGAATAGGATCTCAAACGCGACATCTGAGATCTTGATCCCAGTCTTCCGATCCGACGCCTTCGGCAACGACAAACAGACGGTATGGATCATACTTGTCTTTGATGAGTTTCAGTGTCGTATAGTGATCCCCAAAGAACGTGTACTTCCAGTCCTCCTCCCACAATGATGCCTAGACGTCAGTGAATAACTTGGTTCCAGCGATCAAAATGTACATACCTCGTTGAAATATGCACCAGAGGCCGGCGTTAGCTCGCGCAATCGACTTTCCACCTGCGTAACACTGGCAACCATCTCTTGGATCTCTTGAGAAAACGTTCCCTCGGGCCACGAGACACCAAACGTGGCATGAAGGACAGCCTTTCGCCAGGCTGGATTAACACCAACGGAATCTGGGTCAATTTCAGAAACCTTGCCACCCGCAACGAAGCTACACAACGAATTAGTATTCATTCGCTCTGCATTCGCATTCAGTTACTCATACTTCCAAGTAGTGCCCAGTGGGAATAATATATCAGAGAGTTCCTGATATTTTGTCTCCAGCACGTCTCTTGTTAATAACCTCGATCCAATGAGTAGATCCACTCCATTTTGTGTGCCATTGGTGAAGAATTGCGTATACCAAGCATACCATGAAGGATACTGCAAAACGTACGTTTGCTGGCTGACAACGCCAGTGATATTAGCAGCATATTGGAAATATGGCTGCACACTCGCGTTGGCCGCAGTGGTGGACACGTTGGGGGCTATGTAAAAGAAATACATGGAATCATTAGTTAAGCTACCGTAACCTGCCCAGCCTGCATCGGAGAGCTGCGGGGTGATGCGCAAGAGCTCGGCAAAGAGAGCCTGCGTCGTATTCGCGCTTTCCGTCGTAGTAAGAAAGAATACAGCGGCGACAGGCAGTGATGGGTAGGTGCGGTAGGTCACAGAGGTAAGAATACCGTATGTCCCACCCCCACCGCCGCGCAATGCCCAAAAAAGGTCGGGATACTGGTGACTGTTGACGGTCAAGTATTGACCAGTGGAGAGAACAACGGACATCTCAACTACATTATCAACCCCTAGTGAAGCGAAGTCAACCTTGGGAATCGGGAATGGACGATTACCAACCTAAACCAAATGTAGGAGAAAGAGCGCTGTGCCCCCCTCCAAGTACCCAACCACCACCAGCACCAACCGACCCTCCTATGGAGTGTCCACCAACCATAAGCCGGCCATACGCTTCGACTGCATCATAGGCCTCGTGCCATTGAATGCCGGCCCCGAGAGTAACAGCTGCAAGCGGCTGCATATATTGGCTAGCTACATTCCTAAAGGTGATCACTCACCATCATAGGTCTCATTCTGCGGAGCGCCCTGGGGTACAAAAGTTGAATTATAATTAATATTCTTCATGTTGTGTGTCCAAACTACGAAGGATCCTCTGGCAGTGCTTCTTCCGAGGTAATCATGTCTGAAACAAAAATCAGAGGGAGGTCGCTTGATATTGTTTACACATACCCTGTATTTTTGACGACGAGCTTCAAGTTATGCCTTACAGCGAATTGAACAGCAGCTTGCACGTCCTCAGGAGTGGTCGCGTTGACGCCAATGATGGGCACGCTTCCCTGGGTGCACGGTACACGGAGCGTTGTGTTAAGGTAGCAGGCGCTAATAGTACCATTTTTAAACATGTATGTCTCGAAGTTGGGTGCTTCCATGGCCCCTGGTTGGCCGGAACGCCAGTTTCCGTCGGCCCATACCTGAGCGAGGGTGGAACAATTGCCGGAGGGCGCATCCACAGGATAACAAGCGGACGCAGTGGGGTGTGGGTAGATAAGTGGACTCGACAGCTGACTTTCGAGGGAGGAGAACTCCAATGCGGAAGGCCAGCAATTATCACCGTAGACGCAGGTGCAGGAGGACCAAGCAGTGGCGAGGCCACTCGAAGCAAGAAATACTACTGCAGGAGCTCTCATGGGTGTGCCGCAGAGCGGAAGATTCACGTAAGGTGGACGTATGATCTTATATCACGGAACTTGCACTGAGATCCTCAAGGTTCCTTCAGGACTCGATGAGTCTTCACCAGTGCATATGCCGAATCAGACAGTTCGATATTCCTGTGGGAATGCGCCCATAAGTCAATCACGACGTTTGCGCTGCGCAGTGCGTAGGCCTGTGTCTACAGCATGTGCTGTCACTTATCGACATTTAAGGCCAAAAGTTTTCTTGGCTCCGCAGTGCGCAGTGTCGCGGTCCACATGTCACTGTCCAGAACACAGCAATTTAAGTGTTTACTGAGGGGGAATAAAGTACAAGCAAGCTTAAGGGTAAGTATAATTTGGCAAGTAAAATTTATGATCGACATCACGTGCCGCTAGTCAACAATTTTCGGGAGAAACTGCCCAAACGACAGCTAACACTCTGGAAATGCTACAACATCCGAAGATACACATCCTCATCCCAAAGAAATTATGGATAAAAAGATAGCAGTACAGTGACAAATCACTTAGTGCGACTCGGAGCGGCAGTGATTCATTTCGAGCGAGTACACGTTCAAGATGATATTTGCTGAAGTGTACGAGTTGACGCCGCCGAAAAGAGAGATGATTGTTGCGTGTCTGCAGGATTGCCTGCTGGGAATTGTTGAGGTGGCCGACCATTGATGAGGACAGGAGGTTGGTTAGACAGTAGCTCCGAAGACTCTGCTGCTTGGTCCTCCAACCGCCGCTTCTTTGTCTGCGGTGAAATGTCTCCATGCTGCATCTCCTGTCCATTTGATACACCACGCTTTTTATCTGCCATGCCACCAAACTTAAAGGCCCTAAACCGCGAGGAAAAGGGTCTAGAAGGCGGTGGTGGTGGTTCGTCGGTGAGCTCTTGGTACCTCGTTCTCCATGCCAGGGCAAGGAACTCTAGGTTAGGTTTGGGAACCTTGAACATGCGCCATGGGTATTGTGACCGTTTGTCGTACTCTTCGAGCTCCTCCCTGTCTTTATCACTCCATCGCCCCTCTTCTTCTTCTCTGTTAATCCAGCCAATATCAAGTAAGCGACGCGTTATTTTGCCTGGAAAGGCTAACCGCGACGTTGAAGAGTATGTGAATGCGGTTTCGTACGTGTGCCACGCCTGTAAGGGATCGAAGAGCTCGATGGCGCGCTGCGAAGTTGGCACATCCTCGTATGCAAAATCGCGTACTTTTATTCCCATTTTCTTATTTTCTTCTACAATTTCATCTTGTGTGAGGTCTAGGGGAATGATTTCTGTAGGAGCTGGAGAAGGGGCGGAGGAGCGAGATGGCTGCACGAAGGTGATCAACATGCGGCGAATGTAAAATTAGTGGGTGTGACTCACCGGTTCTTGAGCACACTGTGATTCATTTAACAACACTGCTGTTGGCTCACCCTGAGCTTGTCTGCGAAGAAGCTGACTGGACTCTCTTGTAGGCTGAGAGCCCTCAGGGGAAGTGGCAAAGCTCTCAGACATAGGAGTGAATTGAAGCGAATAACTGTTGGGGATATTTGTTCGCAGTAGGTCGATTGGTAAGACAGAGAAAGACGTGCTCTCCGTAACGATGATGCAGAGGTGGGGGAGTATTAAAGTAATGCGAGACAACTGGCTTTCATCCACAGTACTTGGTGCCCACAGTTGTGTGTGATACAATTGTATTGTTGGCCGAATCAGGGCACGATCGAAAGAGTGGCATTTTTGCCACGCGGTAATTGCCGGTGGCGCTTAAGGATGCACGAAACAAACAAAGAACAAGTGAGATCCACCGCTGAGAATTAACTGCACAAAATCTTAGTGCTGGGAGGGAAATTTCATTCCAGACGGGATAATGCTGGGAGCTCCATTAACTACACCCAGGGGGCGCTCACATTAGGATTGAAAATGTAATTGGATTCGAAACAACTATCGAAATAGAGCTTCTACAATTATCTAATGGTCTTGGTGGGGAGAATGGCAGTTCTTGGGGGGGTTATAGGCACACTCGGGACGAATATTAGTGCAGTCCTTGAAGTGTCACTCTTGGGCGTGCTTGTTTTGCCATTATTACGTCTGTAGTCAAGTTAAACCCGGATTGTAGAAGCTAAATGTCGAAGTCGAAGACATAGGAGAAACCAGCATATATAAAGGAGGATAAGTTTCTTGAATCTTCACCAAGGAATAC
Source organism: Rhizopogon salebrosus TDB-379 (assembly GCA_029603245.1). Classification (NCBI taxonomy): domain Eukaryota; kingdom Fungi; phylum Basidiomycota; class Agaricomycetes; order Boletales; family Rhizopogonaceae; genus Rhizopogon; species Rhizopogon salebrosus. The sequence continues at coordinate 35,263 of MU837418.1, forward strand.
GCTCAATGCGGCGCCTAGATCCTTGGAAATGACCTGGGCGTTACCACATAAACTTCTTTAATGACGTTGTGCGTAGAATGGCGTCAGTAATTCAGACTCGATCACCCCATCTGCAAATTACCCTGTTCAATCCGTTCAGGGGTCTGTGATTCCTTGACTACCAGAGCCTGGGGGGTAAAGCGCAGGTCGGCGGAATGGACATTCGGATGATCAATGATCCTGCACACCAATTTAAAGATAAAACAAGGTCACCAACATCAGTGAGTTGGATTTTACTACAGAGTACTCTGTAGTACTCTGTAGTACTCTGTAGTGTGCCGTAGTGAATTACGTCTTCCTGATGAACAATGCCAATAAATGCCAGCGCGCCCACACTGCTCCGGGTTGCGGGAATGTGTGTGAGCACAGCTCCGCGCTCGAGTTATTCCTAGCGACGAGGACGCGTTGGATGCTTCTGTGATTTGTAGCACATTGCATCATGTAGTAGAGCGTGCCTCTCCGATGTGAGACCTGGCGTAGTGCTCGAAGCGGACGGCACACGGATTATGCTTGTCTTCGCGGATTTGTTTAGCTGGTCGCCAATGCGGCGTGTCAATTTCAGTGGTGCAGCAAGATACGACCCTGCGACTAACATACCATACAATGCCCGCAGCTAACGCAGGCTCCAGTACTTCGACAGCAGAACTAGAAGACAGAAATTGAAAGAACCATTCTACATATGAGTGAGAACCTAGCTACTGAGAAAACCTCCTTTGCACATATGTCAGCACATAGTGCGCTATCGTGGAGAAATATAGCTCACCTAATACCGTGCCAGTGGAATCGACTGAAAATGAAGAAATTGCGCAAGGAAATTCCATTAGACGGCATGATATCGTATTTATTCATATGAATGTCTGGTTTGAAACCAACATGGAGCATCCTGATGTCCATGGTGATGCTGTATATAAACATGGCCCGTCAGTCTCAGTGGTGCCACTAGTGAGGCCCAACAGTGCCTACTGACATCGAAAATGGAGAGTTGTGTATAAAGTAAGGCGGGTAGCTCACGTCTCGAATCTTGTAGCGAGGAAGGTTGTGACTGCAAGTGGACCAATGCTAATGTAAATGCTATATATCTGTGGTATTGCACGCTTGCACAGTCAGATAACTCAAACAATCCGCAAATTTAGGTGGTCTACGACATGCGCACAATCTGAGGTAGGGATCTACTCCTTCTTGGCTTCCCTCTCCAGCTTCCGGAGTGCCCTTTTCCTGATATCCTTGTGCAGGGAATGGGTATACACGATAAACCGGCTCTTCCATCCGACGACATGCATTGCATAATCGATGACAGCGTGGCTCCAGAACGCCGTGAGCGTGCCTGGGCGATCAGTGAGTGCTGCACCACCTGACAACCCAATTTTGGAGAGGCATGCGCGCACGTATGATCGGGGGGTCGGAACGAGTGCAGATGTGCGTCGGATGTTGGACATCTTGGAAATCTGGAAGAGGCAAGGAGAAGAGATGTTGTGAGATGTAATGACTCGGAGAGGATGTTACGCACGACAAAATACGTATTGAGGTGTTGTACGACGATCCCATGGGAACGAACCTCCTCTGCGAGGGCACTGGTGAAAGTTGCAAGGAATGCCTTGGTGCCACTGTACGTCGCGAGCATGGGAGATGGCACGAGACCGGCAAAGGAGCCGAGGTTGAGGACCAGACCACATTTCCTGTGTCCGTTTACATTAACACAGTACAGATAAGATGCTCGCTAGACTACTTACCGCTGAATCATACCAGGGAGGACTGCATGCGTGACGCGGATCGTCGCATTCACGTTGATAGCGACAATGTCAGTGTTCTCTTGCTCCTCAGTCTCGGCAAAGTATGTTGGCATGGCGTGAGATTTGCCGACATTGTTAACTACGTTGTGTCAAGAGTGAGATTGAGAGTACTATTCCGCACATACCGAGAATACCAACGTCAAGGGTGCAAAGGAGAGCCTTCAACCCCTCATATTTGGACTTGTCGTCCTGAGCGAAGTCGATGAGGTAAACCTTGGTCTCGACTGCTGATTTTGTGTTCGAAGCTAGAAGGGAATGTAAGCTTGAATGCGGCATCGGCATGTAGAGCTCGAACCAATCTCAGCCGCCACGTCGTTCAACATCTTGCTATTTCTTGCGACCAGCAACACGTTAAATCCTGCTAAGCCTAGTTGGACCGCAAACTCCCTGCCAATGCCGTCTGAAGCACCCGTAACGACTGGAAGGAATGAGTGAGACTTGCACGTCAGCAGAAGTGCCGGGGCTGACCTGCCCATGCTCCCTTCTTAGCACCAAACTTTTTGAGCTGTGAAGAAAGAGATTAGGTCCAATGGAAGCTAAAATCAGGCATGATATACATTCGCCCCGGAAAGGATGAACGTCTGCAGGAAGACGACAAGAGTCTTGAACATGAAACGTGCAAAGGTCAGAGCACCGAGAGAGAGCAGAAGTGCGCATGGCCAAGGGCAGTTATTGACTTGTAAAAGTTCAGATGCAGTTTTCACACCAGAGGAATACACTGACCTTGACCGAGAAGCCAAACTTTGAGAGCAGCGAGATCCATCGTCGCGTACTGGTTCAAGAAACCTACTATTATTAGGAGTTGTAGTGGGTCTCGTGACTTAGGCTAATACGTGGCTTCTAGGCTACCGATGGACTCAGAGTTCCTTTACCGGAGACATAATTTTACCAGGTTACATGGCTTTTCGACGTCTACCGATACCGTCATTGCCAACCATCATAAACTTGACTGCGTCGTTGAGATTCAGATGTGAGAGACTCTTGAGCATTTCTTGCCCTCCATCTTCTAGCATTATGTCCGTTACATGGTTTCTCGCTGGGTAAACCGATCGTTCACCCATGCACTTCCTATGCTATTCACATTTGTATCCTGCAGCTCTTAGAATCATTTTCCAACACTGTATTTGCCAGCTGTCGTTCTCCTGCCACAGCCTTAGACCTCGAAGCCTTCAAATTCAGTCCTGGATCCCTCCATATCATCCAAATCGACGTAATGGATGAAATCCGTATTATGGCTTGGTGTTCAGAAGTTATTGAGCTTCTCAGCGGCACTGGTCTTGACTATGTCATTAATAACGCCGGGGTGAACTTCGTGCGTTCTTTCCTGCTGTGCTAGCTTTTGCAGATTATATAATGAATCTTGCCCTGCAGAACATAGATTTTGCATTTAGCTTTGATCCAGTTGAGCCTGCGGAGACGATAAAGTGCAATGTCACAGGTCCAGCACTGGTTATGCGCTTCCTTCTCCCAGCCATTGAGAAGAGTAGCCACAAAGTTATTGTTCATACCGGCTGCCCTACTACAGCATCAGCAAGGCCCTCAATATGCTTGGTAGGCGTCTGTCATTTATCCCTTCTTGCTGGAATGCTGACTGCTATTCCTTGTTACCAATCTATGTTTTGTCTCTGATTGGCCATGCGACAGAGTACAAACAAATGCGTGAACGTCCTGACCTCATTCCGGTCACACCTGGTTGGGTAAAGACAGACGGGTGGCGAGGGTGCATTGATTGAGCCGCACGTCTCAGTGACGGGCATGTTGAGCATCATCACGAAGCTGACGTCGGCTGACGCAGGCAAGTCTTGCAATTATTTGAAGATACCGAATCCATGGTAGGCTATTGTTCCCATCTGTGTGCTGTAGGGGCTCCGTTTATTGTGTCCCGCATCCGCCGTAGCACCTACGTAAATACCAATGAACCAAATGCTTACCGCTGTCGACTGCACTCGTCTGATACGCAGGTGAATCTACTGTACGATCCGATTCGAAATCGAAGAAGTTTTTTGGAGGGCTGTAGTAGTTTATTGCGTCATCGCCTCCTGGTATGCCCTTGGTCAAATTATAATTTCAACGTAAACCTCCGCACCAAACGTGCGCGTTATTCACATTAGAGGTTTAGCCATCTAATCAAACGATTCACCACCTCACCGATCACACGTGCTGGTGATTCTTCTCCCATGACCTACAGAGCCTTGACTCACCCGGCCGCTCCCATCTCCTGGCATGCGATTGGGTAAAGCTAGTTGGTGTGGTGCATGTTAGTAGTAGTTGTAGTGAGCCTATCGATATTGAGCAGCTGCAATCGGATGAGAGTTCACCCCACAAATATGCGGAGTGCCGGATGATACCTAGATACACGTACGTGTGGCGGGCTTAAAACTGCTTTGATGTCACCCCCTTCCTTCTCCAGGGGCCAACATGCGTTCGGCGCGTGTTTGTATTGTGTTGATCGATTTATCGATTATTCTCCCTCAGCCCCCGATATGCTGTTGTTGATCTTCAAATGACTGTTGGTTCTGCAGTGCATATCTCAGCCGGCGGACCCAGATGCACAGAAGCGGTGTCGTCAAGGAGGTCTCTGAGTGTTCTTCCATTTTATGCAGGTGTGGCTCTTTTCGCCCGTCAAGGAATGCGGTAGTACCGGTGCGTGGCGATGGCCGCGTGTTGACCTGCATCTCGGTTCGGTTGTCTCTTTGACCTGATGACCATGTGTACTGATGAGTATTAAAGCGACCTGGGGGTGGGTTGACCACGCTGAGGATCTCTACATCTCGTTCCCTTACCCCCAAACTAATCTACCAGCCATATTAACGATTTTGCAATGCCTGACGTTCATGGTGTCCTTATCATCGCCCGCAATGGCGACCGCACCGAGTTTTATCAGGACCCGTATACCTACGAGCCATCATACACTGAGTCTACGCCCCTTGGCGCTGTACGTCTACCCCATTTTTCGTCCACCTCCTTCTGACGCATGACCCTAGGCAGAATCCCATCAACTTGGGTGCTATCTGCGCTCAGCCTACCTGAATCCCTCTTCGGATTCGTACATCCAAGGTATTCACGCCGACCTCGTGCAGAACGACCAAGTGCTTGTGCATGCCAAAGCTGGTGGAGAAGGCACTGCCATCTTCGATAGCGGTATAGCCGTCCTGCAAGGTCTCTTCCCGCCTAACTCGAAGAACATGATTGAGCTTGCCAACGGGACCACGGTTGTCACTCCGCTTGGAGGTTACCAGTACATTCCAGTCGAAATGGCGCCGAGCGGTGTTGACCATGCGCTCGAGTCATGGACTGAGTGCCCGGTGAGTTGTATGCCTCCATAGGTCAAGGGGAAGATTGATTCGAGTGATCCATAATAGGCATTTGAGAAGCATATCAAGGATGTGTATGCATCTCAGGAGTTCCAGGCGACTGCGAAATCTGCAAGCAACTTTTTCAGCGTCGTTCACGACTACGTATTTGGGAGGTCTACCACTCTTGAAAACGCTGTACGTATCATTCCATATCATAGTGACTCGTACTAACCACACTGGCAGTGGAACGTACGTACTACGGAGTAGTGTCGCGGCAACCTCTAAATTGAATGATATCTCGTGTAGATCTATGACTACATGGACTCGCAACTGCTTTACAACCAGACTTACGCATACCGCCTCCCTCCCACTCTCATCGAGCAGGCTCGTGGATATGCTAACTACCACGAGAATGCGCTCTTCTCTGACAAGGAAATCGGTGGAGTCGGAAACAGTGCGTTTCACTAAGTCGTATGATTTCGTGTCTAATTGTGTATATAGTCGCCGGTCGTACTATCCTTCATCCCATTCTCCACTCCCTTCAGCGCATCACTTTTGACGATGACCCCCTCAGGCTACTCCTGCTGGAGACGAGTTACCAACCATTCATTTCACTATTCCACATGATGGAGATGGTCAGCGAGTACCCTCAGCTCGCTGCTATTCGTGCGTGCTCAGTTTCGCAGAACTATTTGTTTGCTCAATGCTGGGGTCATTGCAGCTGACCATGCTTCCGCCCTTGCATTTGAGCTTCTTCGTGGACCTGCACCAGAACGTCGCGAATTTCTCCGAATCAAGTTCAAGAATGGGACAAACAGCGAGTTCGAGACTTATCACATCTTCGGTCACAAAGGAGACATCGCGGTAACAGAATTCATGTATCGTCTCGAGGTACGTTGCGTCTCATTCATGTTACCTTCGACTGGCACTCATTTCTTTCCCTGTAGAACTTTGCTATTACAAGCCAAAAACAATGGGCATCTGCGTGTGGAGTCACCGGCCCCTCCTTCGAGATCACATCTGCTGCTGAGAGCATGAACATGCTGTTCACTATATTCTCGGTTCTCTTACTTCTCGGGATGTTTGCTTTCTCGTGGTTCAAGCGCAGGCGTGCGACATATGTTCCTGTTCCTATTCGTGATATGGTGAGATCCAGTTCATGCTGGGCTCCTTGACTTACGGATGAACAATCTCTAGCGTGCGGTTGATAACGAGAAGACACGACTTTTGCCATGAACTGGGTGTATAGTTGCATGTGTGATGTAGGCGTGTCATTTCTATGTTTCAGTATTATGTCCTTTGAGTAGTGTACTCGTGATTTGCATTTGTTTAGTTTCATCCATAGCATTCGTTTTTACCCCGGACTGCGTGTCTATACCACTGATAGATGGTGAAAAGGGACAATAGGGCCGTATGCATGTGTAGTAGACGGAGATGATAGTCACGAGGTTTCCGACAAGCTTCGGCAGAAGACGATAAACATAATCGTCACAAGGTGATAGGGGTGTGGAATTGTGCTTTCAGGAGGCATGGAAGACACGTGAAGTCAAATTCAACATGACATATACTTGTGACATGCTGCTCCATTTTATTTTTGAGTGCTTGCAGGGAAGTATGACTAGCACCCGATGGATACAGTATTTCCTCGAGTCGCTCGCCACTGTTTCATGTGGTCAATCAATACTACTCTGGTCGTGTAACCAATGTCCAACGGCCATATTTCTTGCCGCCTTTCTGGGCGACCACTCATACGGCGGCGGCGAGGCCGTTAATTGATGGCAAATGTTACTCGTGATCGCGTTCCTGCCGATGCCAGTTCATA
>MU837418.1:52219-64133 GCA_029603245.1 Rhizopogon salebrosus TDB-379
TACAAGATTCTTCGCGTCCTTTGGAATATCATAATCTATTTCAGATTCAATACTGATTCTACATACGTTACGACAATCGCTGGCATATCATGTCTGTTTCAGGAGGGATGGGTTTGGAGGGGCCCAAGGGATAAAATGAATATACACTTGGCACCTCAAAAGGAATGGCGAACAATAGGTAACAAGTCCACAGAAAATATCTTGTTTCACAGTCCATGGAGTCCCATTAATTAGTTCAAAGCATGAGCGCAGCTCCAATAAAGGTACCAGCCAGGACAACAAGTCCACCAAATGCACCGTCGAGAGCGAGCAACTGTACAAGACCTGCAGAAGCACCAGAAGATGTGGAAGGCGAGGCCCCAGATGCCGCGGTCGAAGTCTTCGCTGCGGAACTCGAAACTGCATCTCATTAAACCCGGTTCATTTATGAAAAACGACATGGCATACCTGATGCACACTCAAGTTGTTGAATCTCTTGGGCCGTAGTCACATCGGCGGCAGTGCAATTAGCTTGCAGGCACGCCAAAGCCGCACTCTGGAACGTAGTGGACGTGCAAGCGCAAGTAACATCCGTGCTGAAATAGATGAGGTGAAATTCAAGTGCTGTTTGAAACTCAGGAACTTACTAGCTGCAGCCTGAGGCCGAGGATGCTACGCTCGAGCATGAAATGATGCAGGATGTAATTCCAGTTGGAAGAGTAATACCACTGGATGAGGTCGTTGTTTGGGAACTAGCAGCCAGAGTCACTGCTGCAACAATGATAAACGGCTTGAAAATCATAGTCAGCCTCGTTGCGAGCCCAACGGAACTGGCAGGGGCTGCATATAAGGTCCCGTCGTGGGAAGGAAAGAAAGGTACTCCATACATGATGTTACCCACTGCCACTTGCGGTCACATTACGAGCTATGAATCGCTCAGATCGAAGATTCAAAATTAGGCCATAACCCGCAAACCACATGGTCTGGAGGGCAGGAAGCTTGAATCGTCCCGTTGGACAGCACTGGATGCATCGCCTTTGCCGTATCATCCCTCCGGACATGTTTTCTTCCCTAGAGCCCTGGGCGTACACAGCGGGTACCAGCAAGGTTCGGATTCCGATAAATGACATGCAAAGTCTTACCTTCCACCTTCTGGGGTCAAAAGAGCGTCTAAGGAAGGTCAAATTTCCCATCTTCATTTCCTCTCATTGGCCATTGACAGGAGGGCCTCTATTCTCCTCCGCCTCATTATCGCTTCAACGAATCCACTCCCACCACAAGGCACAGAGCTCCGAGTCCTCGTACTGCTCACGCAGAATACACGCTTTCCCAGTGGGCGGTCACGGTGGAACGGGGTGGAATGTTGCTAATTCGAAAGGTGATGGGAAGACAGACATAAAATTTGGATGTCAATTCTGATCGATTAGGCTCCAGCAATAGGCTGTCCCCTGTGAAAACTTCCCCGTTTCAACCGTAGTCACGAGAACGTTCATCTTCAATGGACTATAATTAGAGCGCATTACAGGACCAACTTTGTTACTAGATAAGAATACTGGATGGCGTTGGCGAGATCGAGATCTCTTTCCCGTTTCATCCCCACTCATTCCGCTGCCAGATCGACTTCTGCCAAGGCAGCGACCAACACTGGCGAGAGTATAACACTGCACGATATTATCTTCGCTTCCGCACTCAATCCACGAGCTGATGCAACCTTTTTTCTGAACATTCTGATCACTGGCACTTGGCAGCAACGGCGTGTACTCTGAAGCGGGCGCAAAACGCTAGTGCATACTGGCTCTATCATATATGGACCGAGGTGGTCGTCTCCAAAGCAGGCCACTGCAAGAAGAGACACCAAGGAGCCATATTATGGGCGGAACTTCAAGATCGTACGCTTGCACTTGTTGACTTGCATATTCGGACATTCCCTCGAAGCTCTCAGATCTCAAAGCCCGAAGGTGTCACTGTTAAATAATGTGAAGGTCAGTGGCCACTACTAGGTACTCAGCGAACCTGACGGAGCTTTGGATTTCAATCTCAGCCTTCGATGTCAGATCAAAACATGGTCCTTGCCAGTGCGGCCTGTCAGTGTGCAGGCTATCATGGTTCTACTACTAGGCAAACGTCGTAAGATTTTTGTCATGTGCAAAATCATTGGCCGAATTCCAGACAGTAGCACATGACGTGCGGAAATATTGTTGTAAACGCATGAACCCTCATTTCGTTATGGCACAGAACAGTCTACATGTCAGGTCCTCAAGAACAATGTGTCCCAAAAGTAGGTGAGTGTGGATCGCTATATCGAACAATCCCGCACTTATTAGCTCCTTGATATGAATAAAAATTGGTTGAGTGAGTCTTGCGTCGTGCACTGCCCTGGATAGACATCCTCATACACAACATTATAGGTTCATCAAAGACGGATTTGATTCGACACGGATAGAGCGCCCGTATTTATTATCAAACTACATCACTTAACAATACATCTGGCTTTGTCGAGGTGAGGTTGGCGTTCGATGCCTGAACAAAACATATAACACGCATTACATATCATGTCTCTCACAGATCTTCAATGATACTTCGTTAAATATGTCATTCACATACCGATCCGCCTGGTTCACCTTGAGGCTACACAACTCGTAGACCGTAGCTTCATCAGGACGTTTTCAAAAGCGCATCGACTAGTGGACAGAAACTGCTCTACGTGAAATCAGCAAAGATAGGTCAGGGGCTACTATCTGGATCTTCGTACAAAGCATTGTGAGGTGTGATGTCTTTTCCCATCAATGGGTGGACGGCGAAGAACTGTCGCACAAGGACACAGTGAAGGATGGGGCTTGGGAGGAGCTGACATTAGTCAGTTGCCTTCTTGCGTTCATAGAACAGAGCGACTGCATCCGGATACGAAAAGGTTCAGAAATTTTACCAAAAAGTGAAGTCTTATGGTTTAGAGTTTGCGTCGGTGGACACATGCTGCATCAACAAGAGTAGCGGCGCGGGATTAAACAAATCGCTTTGGTCGATGTTTCGAACTTTCGATGGTACAAGAACTCTAGTATCTGCGCCGTACATCTTGCGCAGACGAAATGCATTATCCCGGGAAGATGAAGTTCTTCAACAGGAATTGGGTTCTGTTGAAGGACCATGCTAACGACAAGGATAACGGGTCACCAGTTATCTCACTGATCCAATAGGCAACTGGGATCGTCCTTCGTGCAGACTTCTCCCCAGGGACATATTATGTGGACGAGCGCGTGACGTAGGAGCGAAACGCATCACAACTCGTAAAGAAGATGCTGCATGCTGCTTGATGGGCATATTCAATGTCAGCATGCAAGTCGCCTATAAAGATGGAAAAGAATCAGATTGATGGAAGCTCCCATCTGATATAAGCAAGTTCCCTCCCTCTCCATGGGTGACTTGCATCGGTGCTCAACTGGGCCGGTGACTCTGCAGGGCACCCTTCTACTAAAGCTATTCCGACTTCGCCAGCTGGTTATGTGGGACATCCCATGTGCTATTGTCCCCACCTGGTACATCTCTCATTATGACATTGACCAGCTACTAGGGCTTGGGTGCTCAGCTACTGCTCGTACTTCCCCTGAAGCCGGTTTGAAAACCCCCTGGTGATGTACATCACCATAACGCCAGTGACACGAGCAGGCTCTACTGTACTTATCTTCCTCAGACTACCCAGATTAGACTTCAAAGCGTCGTCCCTCCACAGACAGTAAGACCACAGGGCGCTCATTTTTCCAGATACAATTCAAGAAGACTTGGAGGTGGATATAGATCCAAATACCAAGTACGTACTGTGGATCTTTATATTTTACCACCCTTGGCTAAGTGTATTGCACCCTGATCTCCCTAATGAGTCTGGCATATTTATTGAAACGGAATGTCTTGGCAGGTGGTGACTAGCCTGGACGACGAAATTGGGACATCGAAGAACTGGTACAGAGTCGCCTCGAAGTACCGGTCTATTGAAATTTGAAAGAAGCCAAGTCCTCGCCAACGAACACTTCACCTTTGCCAGCCGTATATATGTAATATGTAGTGTTGTTATTTGTGGGCGGTAGCGTGGCACTGGCGCTTGATTCTAAATCTACTGTTAGGGTGAACAACTATGTCCAGTAATGATTGTGTACACCACAACCCACTTGGCACCGAGTGATACGTACGACTCGGATATGATAATCATGTCTGTAACTCTAGATCAGGTATGTGCATGATCCATCAATCAGAAAGCTGATCGGACAGCCTAGCGTACCCACACACGTGTAATGTTGCTGATCGATTTAGCCGTAGCTAGACCTATATGCAGAGGAAAGATCTAGGAGATAGCGAAGAGGTTAGGTCAGCGCTTGCACGGGAAAATCCGATGGTCGGCTAAATTTCACAGCTTGCTCATTGTCGCGTCTTGGATTTTTCACAGTAAAACAAAGAGTCTCTGCACCGTGAGGCCGTTGTCACATTCGGGACCCTCGATTCCTCATGACAGAGACCTACTGATAAACATTTTTCGCCAGGTGTCCATCCCGAAATTGTTCAGGGCAGGCGCCACCAACCGATCTGAATCAGATCTGGGTGCTGCGTCTCAGGCTATGGTGGGAGTGGCAGGACAGACATGGCCGGGTTTCGACACAAAATTGAACCTACTTTTATTCCTCCTTCCGGCCCACCGCGTATGAGGTGCAGTGTGCATTGGCTGTGCGGTTGAGCCCGCCCGTTCGTCACGTATGTGTATATGTATTCCAACCACCAGGGGATGCTCTGAATTGTGAACTCGAAGACTCATCTGTAGATTGTCATGATCAACCAGATGCTATGAGCCTATGATAGCATGTACCTCTCTTGATTTGGCTGCTGCATTCACTCACCCTTGTGGTGTATGGTCATGTTATCACGCTCGCTGACGAGGTATTGTCTCCACATTGGTTAGTGGTGCTTTCGGTGTACCCTGACACTATAGTCCTAGGTAACGTTCTTTTGGTCTGGTTCGTGGTTAACTTCAAGGATAATATATCTCAGCGTAATGCCTTACATTGACTGTAGTTTTGTTAGCACTGCTCAACTGTGTGTTCCACAGATCCGATACTTGGCTCTGGTACAAGTGTTGTGAGTTATTCATTTCATTCCGTAACACAGCATTAATGAAGAAATTGATTAACCTTGTGCTTTATATTATTCATCGTGGCTCTGGAAACTAATAGCCAAATAGCGGATGTTAAGACTTCCAGTTCTGCCGGGAATGCGAGTACTTGTTCGGCTGCATGTTTCATCATCGGGGAACTTACATACAATGTTTGAAAGCCATGAGCTGTTTTAGAAGACATAATATTGACAAGGCACTGACAAAACGATTCGCATGCACACGTAGCTCGGATCGACTTTTTAGCATAGATTACGCCCTTGCATTCATAGTCATGCTGCTCTGCCGATGTTTTTTTTTCCTCCCATCCGCCCGTCCGCTGAATTAAATGATGTATACAGGTGTAGTAACGTTGCGAGTATCAAGAGTATCTACCAAACGGCCACTGAGGGCTTCCAGTCCTATTTGTCATCTACCTACCATCCTTGATCGTCCATACGGTCATGTTCTCGCTGACCATGTACCGCTTTCATGTCAGCTCATTACAGGGACACGAGTTTATCCATCGATTCTTAAACGAGTAGGTCCCGATCAGCCCGAAGCTCTATACTCAAGCTAATATTTGATTAGGGGGATGTTTATATGTGCATTCGCAGCTAGTGCCTACCTTGAGTCTTACCCCCTAGTAGTAAACACTAAAGCAAATGACAGGAACGCTACTGTACGAGGTTGTCAGTCTTTCTTTGACTAAACCACAGGACATACCCGTAGGTGTCATGGTCACATCTCCGCGACACATTACAACTTTGAAATCGAATCATCGATGCCAGCTCTACTATTCAGCCCTGGGTGGAGGGTGAGGTTGTACCATCTCTAGTGTTCACTGCAGTTTATGGGCAACATATATTTCACAGAATAGCAGTCGGAACTACAGTTATTTCCGTCTGTCGCGCGATATTGAACATCCGTTCCTGGGCTGCAACTAACCATGTGGAACCAACATGGTTACTCAGTCATGCGGGGTTCAGTCGTGTCCGATGAAGTCACTTAGATAGACGTAGTTCTCCCCACCACGTCACTGACGATACCTGATTGGAGGACAAGGTGATATGCATAAACGCACCTAACCTACGTATTTTGAGTGCTATTCTCTCAATTACCACATATTTACTGGAACAGGACATGGCGCCGGAAAAGATTAAATACACTTTTCACATATTTCAATGTAGATGAATTATAATAATTGCGGTCTTGGAATGATGGTGCAAGGGAAAAAAAGTCACTGGGTGACTAAAAACGTTATTAGATGGCCACCTACGCTAAAGCTCGAGGTAAATCAGATCTGGTACGGTCCAAATACAGATCCAACAACCACCCATGAGTCCGTTGAGATAGAACTAAGTGCGCTCGATAACTTGTGGTAGTAGATGATACGGGTTAATGCTTGGCTATCTGTAAGTACATGAAGTACTAGATAACTCGTGGATAACACGAGTCTAAAACACGAGTACATCCGATCGAATGTCCCAGCAGAGTCCAGAAGCACCATGCCATACACGCCGCAAACTAGGATTCACGTGAGTATGATGGTTCTCTCTTGTGAATATCCCTATCCAAGGTGGTGGGCGGTTGAGGTCATGGTGATGGCAAGAGTGCTCGGGCGCGAAGGCTGTGGGCCAGCAGATTGGGTTACGGTAGTAGCCTAGCTCAGAACGCGAGACACGGGTATTGTGAGCCTATCGAAAGACATGGCTGAGGCGGGAAAAGATGAATCATGATTGAGCTCGTTTAGGACCAGGTTCCAGTTCATGACCATTAGTCTCTTCATGATGGGAAGGTATTCCAATGAACTCATCAGTTTATCGTACACTGCTTCAGATTGACGGAGCTCTGTTGATGTAATTACGAAACCTTGAGGTGGAACATACCGAGACGAGCGTGAAATAAGGTATTTCCCACGGGACATACACAGGGTGAAATTGCAAACCGAGGGATTGCCAATTCAGATTGATTTGATTGATCTCTAGGTGCGAAGTCGTCATCATGCAACACATACAACCAATACTATATTGGTTCATACCTACATGATTCAGCGCTTCAGCCCCGATCTGTGATATAAGTTAGCCTACAAGATGTTTCTTTTCTCAAAGTCACCCCTTCCCGCTAATAGCCATGTATTCCTTGCTGATAGGCTTTGCATGCTTGGCCAGTGCATCAGTGTATTTGGCCCGGGTTATTCGTAAAAGAGTCGCGCAAGGCGGACCTAAGGGCATGCACCTGTCACCGTTACCTCCTGGCCCAAAACCAAAGCCGCTTATAGGGAACCTCCTTGATATCCCGCTAGCTGACACAGCAAAGGTTTTCGAGGGATGGAGAAGCTTGTATGGTCAGATATTCAGCCGATTGTGTAACTTTCTTTAGTTATTTACCCTTCGCATAGGTGACATCATCTACCTTGAGGCATTGTCCCAGCGGATTTTGGTGTTGGGCTCGTTTAAAGCTGCAAACGACCTTCTAGTCAAGCATTCCACGATATATTCTGATCGCCCGAGCATAGCAATGCTAGGAGAACTGATAGGCCTTAACAAGGTAGGCGTCGAGGCGCTGGTGCCTTTTCTTGACTGACATTGGTTGCGTCACTAGAGCTTTCCTTTACTTGGCTATTGCGCTGAATGGAGACGCCAGAGGAAGCTCGCTCATTTGGCTTTGTCTTCTGACGCGATCAAGGGATATCGCACCTTACAAGAAGAAGCCGTCGAGTTGTTCCTAGACAGCCTTGTTGAGAACCCGAGCGACTTCGCATCTCAACTTCGACTGTAAGTGATGCATATTACCACAAGGTCTTTTAAGTTAACGGAGTCTAATATAAGGGCTTCCGGCCGCTTGATATTATCCATGACGTATGGCGTCCCGATAACAAGCCCAGAATCAATGAATGTCGCGTGTTTCACTTGTCTGACATAGATCTTCTTCTTACACCTATCTAGTTTATTACTGAACTGGAGGCTATGATGGTCATCATAGGGAAAGGGATGATGCCAGGAGCCTACCTTGTCGATGTATTGCCATGGCGTCAGTAAATTTCGCGAACTTCTGTCCTCGAGAAGTGCTGACAGGCATGGTTCCAGTCAGACACATCCCTGCCTGGGTCCCTTTCAATAACATCCATACCATTGCTAAGGAAGGCCACACCCTACTTTTACGAATTGTGGGACGCCCTCTTGAATATGTTATGCAACAAGTCTCATCCGGTTCGGCAACCACGTCTTTCACCGCTACTTGCCTTGAGCTAGAAGGCGCTACCGAGATGGAACATCAGATACGGTGGTCTGCTGGCTCGATGTATGGGGGTAGGTTTAAATCTATTCCGTTCTGACCTAACATTGACCCTTACTGCATAGCTGGTAGCGAAACGGTGAGTTCTTCAGTGCATTGATTAGACATTCGTTCAGACTACCTCTCAATGCAGACTATGGGCACAGTATTAACATTCATTCTCGCGATGGCTCTGTACCCTGATGTCCAGATAAGGATAAGGATGGAGATTGACCACGTTGTTGGCCACGGTGAATGCCCGACATTGGATGATCGCTCTCGTTTACCCTACGTGAATGCTGCCATTAAAGAAACAATGCGATGGAATCCAGTGGTTCCTCTCTGTCTTCCACACTATACAAGCGACGAAGACATATACGAAGGTCAGAGTCAATCCCTTGAATCAGTGACATCTGCCGATTTAATCTCTCCAAGGATTCCGCGTGCCCAAGGGTACCATCGTTTTTCCAAATATATGGTCGGTTCATGCAATGCATGTATATTCGGCGATGATTAATTTTCGCTTTCAGGGCCATTTCAAGGGACAATGTCAGCGGAATTGCTCCTGACCAATTTGCGCCAGAACGTTTTCTCGACACTTTCGTTGAAAACACAGCATTAGACCCATATTTATACGCCTTTGGATTTGGCAAGAGGTGCGATTGCCTGTGGTGGTAAAGATACATGACATCTTCTGACGCCAGCAAACATTTAGGATATGTCCCGGCAAGCTTTTTGCAGACAATAGTGTATTTTTATTCGTCACTGGCCTCATCGCCTCCTTCGTCATATCCCCAACTAAACCAGATGAAAGGCACACCCTTTTGAAGACGCCCTTCAGACATGGTATAGTGCGGTTGGTATCAATTCAGAAGTTACCTGAACCCGTGCTCACGACTAAGTACTCCAGCTTCCCCGAATCGTTTCATGCTTCCATACTTCCCCGCTCTGAGCAGATTGGAGCAGAACTCAAAGAAAGAGCCAGGAACAGAATGGCGATGAGTGCCGATGATAACAAGCTATAGTGGGGTGCACGGGGTTAATCGACACAAGCTCTTAAAGTCACATTGTAACATCGCCTCCGTATGTTTTGACTCGGGTCTGTAGCAGTCCTGAATATAATAATATTCTAGTATATTAAGAAAAGACAGTGGCGCTTGAAATATCTTGAGAGGTCCACCTATCTAATCAACTTGATCCAACATGAGTTTTCCAGGAGACTTACAGAATGCGGGAGCTTACCTGATATCTGCCTGACAGGACCAACGAACCACTTCCGGGCACTAATTATCCAAAATCCAACACTGTACAGGATGACAATTCCAACAGCTACTGCGGCATAATTTAGTGTCTGGGAGTCGACAGGCTGATACGATCCGAACAAAAGTTAGACTAGCATGTATGAGCTTGATACCAGCACGCACGTTGGCTTGAGGAAGAAGGAATACAATAGCGATAAACGCGATCCATGTAACTGCCGCGATGGCAATGGGCATAGAAAATGTACCGAGATGGAAGGGGCCTCGGACGAAGCGCTTTCTGTAAACTACACGGAGAGCGATGGGTATAGCTGTCACAATCGTCAGGTCCAAGTGAAAAAAGTCACTTCAAAGGACGAGCGACTTGCCATAAGATATATATAATCCGATTGTAGCAATACTAGTCGCAGCCGCGAATGCAACAGAGCTCCCAAGACTGGGAAGGCCTAATATAAAGCTGAGAGCGCACGCGAGCCACACTGAAGAAGTAAATGTTAGTATGCAGGTAGACAGGGATAGGGAGCGGGATACAAACCTGTTCTAACCGGGTTACCACGCTTCGCGTCCACCTTGCGCAAGAAGGAATGTCCCGGGATGCCTCCATCACGAGCAAACGCGAACATCATGCGAGAGTTAGACGTGATCGAGAAAGTACTGCGGATAGAAATTTGTCAGAAATTGCGCGCGGGACGGAACTGTTCCCTGGTGTTTTACCCGCAGAAGTACATCGCTCCGATAACGATGACCATGAGGACAATTGCTCCGCGTTCCCCGACGGTGTCTAGAAAGATCTGGGCGACTGGCTGTCCGGTGGTTGAGGCAACGGTAGTATCCAAATCCTGAATGGAGAATAATAGCCCGAGGATGAGGAACCACCCAAGGACGGCTGAGACTCCTATTGCCAATACTATGCCAATCGATCCCGCCATAGCCGCGTTGTGTGTTTCTTCGGTCATCTACATCATTCGGTTGTCAGCGTCACCATCTCAAACTCTTTGGGAAGAATCGAGTATTACATGAGCGCTCGCATCAAAGCCTTGACAAAAGTTCAACGACTGAGAGTTTAGACAGGCGATGATAATTGAGCTTACCGGTCAGTGTGTATTGTGCCATGAGGATTCCGATGACACAAGCATATGCATGACTTGCCCTGGCACCCCATCCCTCACTGCCGGCGACCCCTGTATTGTCAATGAAAGTGCGGAACACGAACTCCGCTGACTGGTGCGATGGAGCGCGAGCCAGTATAGCTATGACCAATGAAGTCGTTCCGACAGCATGCCACCAGACGGATATATTGTTGAGGTACTTTAGGAGGTGGACGCCAAACGTATTGATCAGACCTTGGCTAACCAAGATGGCAGCATAAACACCTATGGTAGTCTTTGGCGTTGGCGTGAATGAGGTGCTGAATGTACACAAGGTGGATAGGAAATTCGCGCAAGCGAAGCTAGAAGAATGTCGGCAAAGCCATCTCGAGCTTTTCACAGACTTGCGCACCTAATCCCAGTTGTGACCGCAACTTGTCCTAACAAGTTAAACCAGCCTGTGATCCAAGACGCAAGTGGAGCATTCTTTGGGTCAGACAACATAGCAGCCCAGAAGTAGGGACCACCGCTGGTAGGATGTGCACTGCAGACCTCTTTCAAATGATGAGCTAGAATAACATCATGCAGTGACATTGACTCACCTGCCATGGCGAGTCCTACAAGCATTGTGGCACAGGCTGAAGAATCGCTATGAGGACCTGTGCTCAAGACGTGCCACGAATGTTGCTCACCGACAACCACCCATCCCCATACCATGACGGCCGGGCCTCCGGTATTCTGTATTCACGGCCCATGTTCGTGTTCATTGGAATGATGAAAGAGAGTAGTATGCGACACACCAAACCATACAGGAACAAAGAAGGGATGCCTGTTATAACACTGATGATGGAAAAAGATACTCCGAAATTCTTTGCAGAGGGTGGTCAGCTTATAGTAACCTTCCATCTGGATCAACATCAGTCAAATTACCTGAAGGAGCCCGAGTTCGCGTCTTGTGGCGAAGTGAGTTATTCATTACGTACTAAAACTTTTGACCAGACACTCACTTCAGTTCTTGTTTGTATCCCATCCGCGCGAGCTCAACCTCATCCGCCCCATTGTCGTCGAGCTCAGGCTTTGCGACTTCCGCCTTCTCCAGCGTTTCAGAGTGTTCAGACATATAGATGAACCTTCGACTGCCCAATCTAGCTTTGGAGGTTTACGAGCTTGGAGTGGTGAGA
>MU837424.1:20429-35399 GCA_029603245.1 Rhizopogon salebrosus TDB-379
CGTGACCGCTATGAGTTACATAAGCTACGGTAGAGCTCCCAGATCAAATAAGAACAAATAACGCCTGGATGGTCCCCTAGTCTCTCGTTCCTTCTGATAAAGATGGTCCCAAGTAGTCAAGTTGTTATTCTACCTCGCAATGTTTCATTATGCCTGGAGGACCCAATGTCATGCATGTGGTAACCATTCACTGAGGTTTGAGTCACGACTCACTGTACGTGTTTTCCCCGCAGCTCTACAATTTATTAGACGTGATGCGATGCAAGAAAATAAATTCAATCATTCATAATTTCATATCGGGAAACACGTGAATTGGAAAGTTGGCGTTGCTCGACGGCTAACATTTACATAGACTAGTAACCGTACAACATCTTACACTATCTTAGAAACGTTACTGCGACAGGTTAATACTCGGCACGACATATGTATCCAAGCGGTTAGTTCTCGGGCTGTTGCTCGAACACCCAGCTCTGGATTCCCTGGCTGCCGTGGACGATTCTGATCTGCGTTGGATTAAGTAAAGGACCTTCACAGACATGGGAAATGCACGCACCGGCTGGCCGTTCCCACTGAGGTACCAAAAGTACTGGACGTCTTCCCCCCCGATCTGGCTAATACTGCGATTCTTGAATAAGAAGAGTTAATATATATATAATTATTATGTCGTACGTGTAACCGTCATCAGTTTTCTGGAGGATCCATTCCTGTGGTCCGCTGAGGAGGACCTCTTCGTACTATAGACCCTGTCTGAGCGAAAATTTCAACTATACATCAGACGACTTACATTCTCAACAGAGTTTACACGCAAGTAGCCCTGACCCTGGCGATCCCTCAAAGCGCACTTTACCAGACCCGAGCTGTCGTGCACATATACCAGGTCCCACTACTGAGGGCATGAGCGATCATGGGGTGGGCTCTCAAGTCCTTCAACTTACCCGGTATATGTCATCCCGTATGGGCTCTCCACGAAGTATATTTTGGCCATCAAGGACGGTGGCAGTAAAGCTTTGGTAGCTGATGCGGTAGGTACCTTCAGGAGGGAATTCAGACATTCTGGACAAGGAAGAGATAGAAAGAGTTGGTAAGTTGGTATGATGGATGTTCGATGGCTAGTAATCTCGACAGTCCTGCCTTTATACCTCTGACTCAGACCCAGCAATTGCGAGCTTTAGCTCACTCACGTGTGCAATGGGCTATTGTCCGAGACTCTCGTTATTTCCATCATGATGAACCGGGTTTATCGTTCGCCGTTCGAATGGGTACTAGCAGTTGTATGCCATTTACCTGAACGCTCAACTGCCGAAGCGAGGAAGAATGACCGGCTTATCCGTGCTATGTACTCCCGGTCACTTTCATGAAGAAGTTATGGTAACATTTCGGCTGTCACGGGAAGAGGAATGCTTACCAGAAGGACCCACCCCCGCAGTCATGACTCATTGTATCAATTCATACACGTACAACCCTTCAAAAGGAAGTGCGAACTGCGGGGTAAATACGGATCTATGACACACGTTCTGCTTTTCCGGTTGCGATTCTGGACCGGTGGGCAGTTAGAATGTTGAGGTAAAGCTCGTACCTCGTTACGCTCTGGCTCGGTGCAGGCCCGGATGACGTTACTGGTGAAAAGGGTCCATATGTCCCAGCGATGCTGGAAACGCTTGCGATTTGGCTATGTCACGATATGCTCGCCACATTCTTAATCAGAAAAGATGTTCCCCTTGAAGCTCTTCAAATTGACCGCATTAAAACTGAAAGGAAGAGTGGGCCTGAGCGTTAGTGACCCGGACAGAAGTACGCAAGGAGACTTCAGAATAAACATGAAGCGTAAGATGTCAGTACGGGTGGGAGTGCATCGTACTCGTGTCCGGAGTCATTCGAGAAATGGGGTGTTAGAGAATGAGATGCTCCAGCGACCGCATCGTTACATGGTAACAGTATGGTCAACCATCGCTACGCGCTGTGGGAGCCTCGCATCAGACTGACCACGGAACCAGGCAGCACATCCTCCTTACCGTGGGCTGTAGCTAAGCACAGATCGACGAAAGAATCGTCGTCTTCCTTTGTCTAAGGTCTGTCTACGGGAAGACTACCAACATCTCCGAATTGAGAACTTCTTGAACTTGAATCAGTCCGACGCACCAAACGTGATATCGAGTCAGCGGACCTGGCTCATAATGCGTACCGTCGGGATGGTGAAAAGTTCGCGCGTTGGGAATATTGAGCCTGAGTTGTAATGGAAAGCGTGATAACGATGAATGCATGAACCCCGGGTTATATTTGAATGAGTGTTATGACAACAGGAAGAAAGCTAGCTAGAGCACTAGCTCTGCAGTATGCCAGTAAAACATGCACAACTCAGCGAGAAGTAACCGAAATAAAAAGGTCCAAAGAGCGATAACGTACTTTGCGTCTCATAACGCGTTTTGGGAGAGGCTACTGTCACGATATGATAGCCTCATACGCAGGCGGGATATCTCTCAGCAATCCCTCACCGCTTGGTACACACCCCGCATCTCGGTGCTGTACGACGCCTCGCCATCGACTTCATGCTGCATAGTAAGGTCAAGCCCACGATGACCTGCAGCTTCCCATTCCTTGATCGTGGACGGCGAGGGCGGCTCGACCCACGCCAGTTTGGTTGCTGAATCGCATCGATGTTCGCACCCTGCAGGTGCTCTCGAGGGTTGTGGGCCTGAACTCTGTAGGTAGTTAGATGTAGCGGGGTGGGAGGACTATAATGGGGAGCTAAAATTGGAGCTTCGCGGCCAATACTACTCGCACTAGCAGCCCCAGCCTTCACATCGACTCGGGTGATCTCTGTACTCGCGCATGCCCCCGTCATGGTCAGGATGGAAAAACGGTGTAATCTCGGACTCCACACCGAGACCATTCTCGAGAAGTGGATTGACTCCCGAGGGGAGTGCGAGAGCGGGGTTGGGGCTGTCTTTCCTTTCGCGGCGGCGGCGGCGGCGGGTACAGAAAAGGAGGAGCGAAATAGGAAGATTGCAACGGCACCTCCGAGAACGCCGCCGATGATAATGTCAATATTGGGATGGGAGGTTGTCATGCTAGACCCGTGTGTATTTGTGGAGGTGATGGTTGGATTGTTCGAACTGGTGGTTGGGTGAATGTCTGCAAAAATAATGAAAGACGACTCATGCAATCGTAGTGGCTAACCCAGATGTCACGGGGATTATGGACGTTGTCGTCGTGGGTGAGGACGTGCTAGAATCAGATGAAACAATTGTTGAGATGCTGGAGGACGAGGTACCTGATAGATAGTGGATTAGTAGTAGACGTTGAGCAGAAGAGGGATAGTGAACACTCGATGATGGTATGATGGGGATGCACTGTCACCCCAGATGTCAGCCACTGATGTGGCAGATAGTGCCATTGCCCTTGGACCCCGAAGAAAACACAACCCAACGAGCGGATTTCTTGGGACGTATCACGGCGTTAACAAACTTAATAAAACATAATAGAAGGTGACTCCACTCACGAGAATAAATATATCACTGCGACTTACTTAGAGAGCGCACTTCCCCACCAGGTTTTGTAGGTAGTTCGTAATGATATGATCAGATGCACACATCATTGCGACTTACTTATAGAACCACGGTGCTGAGACAGCGGGCTGGTCCTCAGATGAACTTTTAGATCAAATAAGAACAAACAATGCCAATAGTCTGGTTCACAGTGGGCTTGTTATTCTAATTCGCAAGGTTTCATTATGCCTGGAGAACCATCACGGTCGACTCTCATAGATGTGTATGTTCCTTTATTTACCGTGCCACTACCCTCCAACTCATTCTTCCGTGCAGAACGAACCAGCAGCTACATTCCTTCCTCTCTGGCAGACTCGAGGGTTCGTCCCCAGATCAACTTTGCGAGATCATATCCGCGCGTTCCTCGCAACTTCGAAACATATCCAAACCATACGGGAAGCCCTCACCTTCATCACGAAAAGCAGTCGAGGCTGGCTCAGTCAAACTCGCGGATGGCGTCGTGTTCCAAATAGACGAAGTGGAGAGGGAATTCACCCTTGCAATAAGTGCTCGGTTCGACATTGACGAAATTCAAGCATTTGCCCTCCTTCGATCATTCTTGTACAATGAAGGTCTCTCAAGCAATGGAGGGTCGACAGACAAAGGTGTTGTGGACGAACTCATCGCGGCAATCACACCATTCTACTACTCCGAGCGCCTCTTCGTCCTACGCGTGCTCATTCCACTGTTTCGCGCCCACGAGAACACGGGGAACTCGATACATGATGTCGCCATGAAGAGTCTTCCTGAAATCATACAAGACGGTCATCAATTCGCGGTCGACCTAATCACAGAATACGTCTGCAAAACAGAGATGGACATCCCGGATGTTTTGCGCGCTGACCCACGCGTCGCTTCCCGCTGGGCTAAACAGAACATGAAGGAACAACTCGTCATGCTAGAAGTCCTCTTTTGGACGGTGTGGGGATACGTTCCTTGTGATGGGCCCTTGGTGGCTCGGATATTTGAAACCGCTTACAGCACAAACCTCGGCTCCTCGCAGAAAAACGCGACGCTCTTGCTAGACGATGAAGGTAATCAACTACAACAGGACTGCGCAGCATTATGGATAGTCGTCACTATTGAGGTCCTTGAGCTGGAAAGAGTGGCCGAGGATGGAGGAGTGGAATTGTCAGCGACTCCTTCCGATGAGAAATTCTATCCCACTTCTCCGGGGTCACTCAGGCGGATCCACGAGATCGTTACATCTAACCTGAGCAGCCAGCACGCATGCACACATTTAGCATGGGCATTCGTTCTGTCGCGGTTGACCTCGAAAGCCAGCCAACTGAAAGAAATTCCAGAATCGTATCGCGGATTTTTAGATTCCCTGCATCCACATCACAATCGTTCGAAGGAAAGAGAGCCCTCGCACGTACTTATGGCGCGGGCAGCTTTTAGTCCTGAAGTGGGACTATTCAAGCTCTTGTTGACTCTCCTCACAACCTCCCCACTATTTGTTACCTCCGTTGCTTGGAAGACAGGATCGACAGTAACAGACCCAAATGCTATTGCCTTCCGCTCTGTGCTCAAAGGTGAGAACGATCTTCTGTCTAGAAACGTACGCTGAGACTCGTACTACCGTAGGCTTTGTCATTGCCATGGTTGAATTGGTTCCTGTCGAGCTTATCCCCAACTTTGACTCTTTGGTGGAAGTCTGGATTGCGCTATACGGGCGCAGCGAGAGGCAATCTATCGGAGGGATATGTCGCCAATTCTGGCAATCAGACTGGCGGCAAGGCCTTGCCCGTCGCGCAATATTCGACGTCGCACGAACACGCTTCCCAATTCATTTCCGGCCACTTGTCCGCCTCCTTCGAGCCATGACCGCGTCGGGGTTCATTGATACCGATCCTCTGGCAACCGCCGCGTCTTCGAACCAACCTCCTGCTGAAGAAAGTGAAGATGGTGATCACGAGATTTGTAGCCGCCATGTATTCTACTACATGGATAAGTTGCCTACTTTCTCGCTAGTCATTCCTCTTGCATCTTGCACTGGCCCCAATGCTGTTTATGAGAAGGCACAAGCTGCTGGTCCGTCCCTCGCGTACACGAACTTACGCGCCATCCGGCTTCCCGGAGGCTCCGTGATGCCCGCGCGCTCGAAGGGTCGACTCTTGAGCGGGGATGGAGGGGACCATATCGCAGTATGCTGGCAACACGAGCACAGCGGATGGAAGGTGGTATTAGACGTGCTCACTGAGTACGTGACTCGGCGGAGGATGTATGCGGGCACCGCGGACCTGTACCAAGATGTCACATTCGGCCGGACAGGCCCCGGATCCGTTCCTTTGACACTAAGGCTTGAAGATGTCGGGATGGAGATTGATGATGGCGGCGACGAAGCACTTGCAACCGATGCCCTTGACCTCATTCGTAGCGTTATTCAAGATAATGAGGCGCTGGCGGAAGAGCTATTGGAGTCTTTGGAGAGCGGTGGTGACGCCAACAATTCTACGGACAATCAGCCGCCTGACCTCGTCCATCTCACCACGATGATCCTAGAAGAAGCTCTCAGTCGCTCTCAAGCTCGAAGTTTCTCGCGAACTCAGTTGATCACATCCGCGATGAGCGTCCTCTCAGCACTATTATCCCTGCCAAAATACTCTCTGCGCGTATGGCTCTACATCCGTTCCACTAGCGTGCTGTTTGGCCCTAGTCGTACATCAGGGTTCGCAGCAGTGGCACTTGCAGCAGAACGGGTCTCAGGTCACTACACGATGACTCTCGCGTTGCTCAACCTCGTCCAACAACTCCTCCATGAGGCATTTGCATCAGTGCTCACAATCCCTCCCGACAATCAACGCCTTAAACAAGTGAAAGAGGAAGTACTTCTCCGAGCGGCTGCCTTCGTACATGGGGAGATATGGGTGGAGCACCTGAGTTGGAAGTACGCCCAACTTGGTGACAGGTTTGAGATTGGGCGGCAAGTGTCTTCGTTCTATGGCTATGTTCTCAAACAATCTCCTCCCGCTTTGAGCGATCGTCCTTTCCCTGCATTGAGCCAAGCTGTCGCCGATGCTCTCCTGCATAAGGCCACGACATCCACTATCAACCCGCTTGTGTCATCGATAGCAGTTGCCCCCCACATCCTCAGCACTCTCTACGCTTCGCGGCGGTACGGCGATGCCAGACGTCTGATTTACCTCCTCGAGTCGCACCTCAGCCTCACTAGACTGATCCTCAGTTACAAGCAGTCCATTCCCGATTCCTCGAAATCATGTCTTCTGGAACAGGCTCTCTGCGCGCGGGTAGCTGGAGGCGCTGGGTTCACGGATTCCTCAAGGTCCAGAATAGACCCCATCGACGTTCTGGCAAATTATGTCAAAGGGCGGGATATCGGTACGGCTGTTCCGCTGGAGTCCATAAGAGTCCTCTATGCTCTCTGCGCCTCCTTGTCTGTCACTCAGCCCTCGCCTGCTACTATCATTGGTCACCTCGCGAATCCGGAAGCTACTGTCGCGTCATTTGTACGGATTGTTCAGCACCCCTATGAGGATCTCGCCCTGCGCAACGCTGTTTGGAACTTTATTGCCCTTGCCGTTGACAAGGAACCCGCATTGGCCAACCTCTTCGTTACAGGACAATTCTGGATCCCGAACAACAAAGGCAAAGGGAAGCAGACTGAATCGCAAGAGGAAGAATCCAAGAAGCACATGAGCGCGCTCGAAATCGCAAGTGAAACCCTAAGCCATTGGAAGGACTTGTGGGAAGCCAATCCCCAGCTCTTGGCATCAGTGTTTCGTTTCATTGATGTCGTGTGGCGGCACGGGCTTGAACATAAGACCCTCATAGATGCTACTCGTGCCAACGACGAATTCTGGACAAACGTGGTCTCTGTTGTGAAAGAGGAACTTGGTCCCGATCCAGACTACGAGACGGAGTCATTCATCATATTGGACAACGAGCGTCGATCATCCAATCTCCACGAGGCGGTGTCTATTCAGTCGTATCGCAACCTGGTAAAGTCCTATGCTGTACGTATCATTGGACAGGACATTTTCCTCCAGCCGCAGCCCGGTCCTTGTGAACCCCAGAAAAAGCCTTTGAGCTACAGCAAGCTAGTCCCGTCTTTCAAATCTGAAGACCAGCTTAACGAACTGATCTTGGAAGCGGAGAGTACTTCCTATGATCCAGCTCTTCACGACAAGCTAGCAGCGCAGCTCGCGCAGGACTTCCCCGGCCTCTCCCTTCACCATCTCCAATTGCAGGATCTCAGTGACGAGCGGGAGTTCGGCGATGACTTCACGTTCTCCATGGAACTCCTGCGCAGTCGACTGCAACAGTGTGCTTCGGGTGATGCAGGGGCAGATGCGGTGGAGAAAGTGGAAATGACAGTCGCGTCTTTGAATCTCAATCTTTCCCTTACCCACGCTCAGACCGCTTTGGCGGATTCGTGGCAGTTCCTTCTGCGCCAAGTGCTACCATTCGTTCGACCAGAGCCGGCGATCCGTTCAAACCTCCTGTCCTTGTCCGCCACTATATCCGGAGACCTAGCTTTGGAGAAAAGGTCGGGAGACATGATGGCCAAACTCTATGGCATACGACTCAACCTATTGCTATCGATACTTGAGGTGGTCTGGTTCTCTGATTCTGATTCAGACAAGCACGTCGACTCTTTCATGACCCTCGTCAGTAACATGCACAAGGTCCTGTTGAATGAGGCACAACCTCCTTCTCAGTCATTCCTGGGACAGTTATCTGTGCCCTTTCATCAGAGCTTGCTCCAGGTCATCTATTTCTGCGTTCGCCAGTGTCGGAATCTTGCCAAGCGACCTAAAGTCCTCAACGCTAGCAGACGCCTTACCGTTTCTGGCCTGCTGGAAGCAACCCTCCCGCTGGTAATCGATGCTCTCTGTCTCACTTTCAACTCCGCCCGCACACGGCTTGATCTGGACCTGGATCGGGATATGGAACTACTGGTTGCAGTCTTCGAACAATGCACTCGTTCTGATATCAGTGTCTCATCTCTAACGTGGTTGACTCGATGCCAAGAGACGGATGTCATCAAATCCAGCCTCGAATTGCTCACTCGGACAGACTTGATCGGCCTCACGGACATCCCCCTGCTCCGCACTCGCAGGCAGCCTCTATACGCCCCACACATCCTCTTATTCCACATGGCTGTTGTGAGCATACCATCCGGCGCTGAGCGATTTGCCAGTGAAGGCGTCATCTCGGCATATAGCAACAACGGCATTAGCCTTGCGGCAAGCTCAGGGCTGATTGATGTCGTGTTGCCTGAGCTCCCTGGAGAGCGGAGCCCTGCGCACAAGGCATACTGCTCGATGATCGCTGTCATTTCTGCCGTCGTCTCTGCTCTTAGGCGGCAACACCACTTCTTTGATGCAGAGGCCTGCGGATTCGTGCAGCTGTATGGGAAGCAGATTGTCCGGGCGCTGAGCTGGAGTGTCGGTGATCCGATTACACTGCCGTTATTGGAGGAGATGGAACAGGTCGTCAATCTCTTTTACGCGCTTGCAGAGAGTGCTCCTCCAACTGCCTCTCCAAACCCGGTGGTCGTCAAGGTCCTACGCGTGTTCACGACTCATGCGCTCATGCTCCTCCAGCAACTTAACTATGCGCTGACACACCCCAATCACATTGCCAGTCTCTTGGAGCCCGTGACCGCAGAAGAGCGTGCGTTGCTGGAAAAGGAGCCTACTGCGTCGTCGTCGTCTTTGTTATCAGTGGGCATGACCGACCTGCAGAAACATCCATTGACCGCACGTCTGGTCCATCAACTATTTAGGCTGTCGAGCTCGGTCTTGTCTACCCTGATCAGCATCAGTCGAGCGTATGATGTGCTTCTTGGCGAACAAGAAGAGTGGCCCGTTCAGGAAGCAGTGATTGTCCCTGTGAGTAACTCTGCGTACGACACAGAGCCCAGCTTACCGTTGTCCTGCAGCATTCCAAGGTGGTACCGGGAGAACCCGCCTCTTTGGGGACCTTGCTTGAACTTGCAAACTGCACTCTCGATGTTCTACGAAACCTCGTCGACCGCCCAGCAGGCCAGGCCATCGCGCCCCCTGCGTCCATCAAGGAGACTCCACTTGATGTTCGAGAAGGCACGCTTACGGCCCGCAAGACCTTAGAGGCGTTACTCGTGTATGCGGTGACACAACTAGCGATGTGGCTTTCCAAGCCAGATTTCGACTCTGCTGAGATAGACTCGGAGGACCAGACCATGGACATGCGAGAAAGTTCGAAAAGACCATCTAGAGGACTCGCAGATCGAATTCGAAGGGGAATGCCGGGAGAGATGGCGACGGATCTTGAGAAGTTGCTGAAGCAAGTGAAGCCTGTTCTTCAGAAGAGTGTTGATGTTTCAGATAGGGGTGCTGAGGGCGATCTTACACAGGTATTGTTGAGGTTTATGAGCGAGTGGGTGATAACCACGCCATCATAGATGGGTTAGCTAGGTACATCAAAAGTAGTATTGTATCATATCGATTTCTCCTCATGGTTCACAAACTTCGCGTCAAAACATCGGCACCAGTCTCGGTGATGAGAATCATGTGCTCTGCTTGAGCACTTCGTGCACAGTTCTGCTCGATAGAACCGTTAAGGGAAATATGTTGGGCTTTAAACAGGACAGACGAACCTCTGTCGATACAGTCCAGCCGTCTGGAAACATCCAGACGCTAGGACGTAATCCCTGAATGACAGCAGGCTGGAAGAAACAGACATTAGCAGTAGGTCATCATTCCAACCGCCGAACTGATTACCTCGATCGTAAAGCAGTGCCCAGGAAGCATTATGCCAGGTTCTTCATTTACTGCAAGTTAAATGTCAGGGGGATAACCACGACGCGGAAAAAAGGTGTGGACTTGCAAGTGTGTTGTATCCAAGGAGGTCGGTGAAAGATTGCCCCAATGCCATGCCCGGCGAAGGCAGGACAGACCGCATAACGGCTGTTGCGGGTGGCTTCATGTATAGCCCTGCCAATACCATTGAAGGGTCTGCCCGGTCCGCACGCGTCGATTCCAGCCTCGAGTGCTGCATTCGTCATGCGCACGAGGTCTCTGCCAGGTTCATCCTGTCATTTAATTAGATCACGAAGGATATCACGTTACTAACAGAGTCTCTTACAACGTCTCCGACGAGGAATGTCTCAGAGGTATCGCCGTGATATTTGTTCAGGTAGATTGTGACATCGATGTTAATTATATCTCCATCCTCGAGGGGCCGGCTGTTGCTTATTGAATCACAAAGAACAGTTTGTGCAAGAAACATCGCTCACTCATCTGGTATGCCATGCGAAACGACATTATTAACACTCGTACAACAAGAACGGGGGAACCCCTTGTAAGATAGTGGCGAAGGGTATGCTCCGTGTGCAATTATAAAATTGTGAATTGCAGCATCTATCGAGTTCGTGGTGACGCCCGGCTACTAGCAGATTATGCCGTGTCAACATTTGATATGCTGCTGGTGCTCACCTGCACGAGCGAACCAGCATAATTGCGCACATTCCTAGCAAGTGTGGCAGCGGATCGCACGCGTTCCTCTTCGATGCTACCCAAGTTTATTCTCCCGTCTCCATCATAGTGCTCTCCATGGTCCGTCTCTGACTTTGCGAGTGACATCGAGCGGTCATGTTGCAATGCATATGGTGGCCGAGCAATATGATCTGGAACCGTACGCAAGGGAATATGGGAGACGC
Source organism: Rhizopogon salebrosus TDB-379 (assembly GCA_029603245.1). Classification (NCBI taxonomy): domain Eukaryota; kingdom Fungi; phylum Basidiomycota; class Agaricomycetes; order Boletales; family Rhizopogonaceae; genus Rhizopogon; species Rhizopogon salebrosus. Next base: position 31,641 of record MU837424.1, read on the forward strand.
CCCATACGAATGGCTCCTCAGGTAAGATAACATTATACACCCCGAAATCTTCAACCTCCTGCAATTCCTCAGTGTCAAAGTGCGAATTTGTTACATATCTCTTCAAAAAGCCAGGTCGCCTGCAAACAGTCGAGACACTGCGTAGAGGAGAGGAGAGAAGGAGAGGTAACCGGTTCATGATCCATGATCAACGACTTCGAACATTCGGGTAAATGTTAAGTGACTGAGGTCACGCCTGGTCACATGCAACTTGTATGTGATTATTGCGCATGGAATCATGGATGTCTACCACTGTTGCTAATAGTAGGGTCTGGTGTATCTGCGGTTGGTCATTTGGCACGCTAACGGACAGGCTTAGGTAGCCTCAAATGCATCCGCCGTTGCATGTACGTAATACATGGATGAACGAGGCGAAGAGGATACTGGAAGCACTCCAACTGTTGTAGAACACCAAGCAACACATAGTTACATCTGCACAATGGAGTGCGATATTATATTATATTCTACAGCTCTTGGGACCGCATTGTGATCTATAGGTAAGCCGTAACGGTAAGGAGACAGACGGCTCAACTTTATACCATATTGGAGGTTACCTTGGGATCTACCGGTAACTACCTTGAAATGCCAGTCTAGAAGCAGATACACTCCGCTTCCACGCTCTCCAGTGTTCATCTGCGTTGGTTGCTTTGAATTAGGGTCCGGTGGGGGTGGATCGAAATCTTCATCACGTCTGTAGCCACCGTTACCTCTAGGAGTACTAGCTGCAGCATTGCGCTGGAAATTGATGCATTTACTACATGAGATGTGAATAACGTCAATCGAACGCACCTCTTCACCCTGCGCGAGAGATATCAACAATGGGGGGTGCTGCGACGCTCTGGCGTGAATCGATCTGCGAACGTCCTAGAGTCTCCTGCGTCGAGGGAGAGCAGTTGGGAGGTAGACGAGATGTAGCACGGACCTGTGCAGTGCACATCGAGTCAATTGCAATAAAAACAAGATAAGAGACGTACATCTAGGAGATCGCGGGGCCGATCGTGGATGGAGCAGCTACATCTGTAATGGAAGGGGGGAGAAATGTTTTGCGGAGGTATCGAGGAAAAACAGGTCGCTGCGGGTCTATTACAGGCATGGGCCTATGGGGGAAAGGTAAGGCAGGTGATGTCGCCGGGTTGCGGTGCACGTTAGCACGTCGACGGGTTGCATCAAACTGCAATTTTGTCAATTAGGCAGTGGGATGAGAAAGACGTGACGCCAACCTCAAGGAAATCCTCGAATATTTCGCCGGTCTTCGAGAAAATCGTTACGAGGAAGATTAAAGGAGTAAATTCGCACTTTGAGGGCGTACTATCCTTCAGTCGCAGGCTCGATATTTGCCAGGATATTGGGTGGAGTGTTGCATACATAGATCTTGTTGTCACTGTATGTCGTGTAAACTAGTCAGTGCGAGCCAGGCGACAGAGCAAGGATGCCAACATTCAGAACGTGGAATGATGCAAGATGCTGGCGTTGGGGAACGTCCATGCTGCCTATGATCTCTTGACACCTAAAGCACAAAGTAGGATTCTGGGCGTACGAGTCCTCACTTTGTTAACGCGATTTCTGTATCGTTCCCTTTTTCTACCAAATGGGTTCCAGTAACGCCGACACCGGTTAGCCCGAATGTGTGCTATTGGTTCTGCAACGCTAAGGAGATGCAATAGATGAAGCGAGACTGCATAAGAATTCTATTTTCGTGCTTATGATTGAACAATATGGTATAGAGGATGCTTCGTTGTGTGCGGGTCGTAGAGAACGATTAAGATGCAGCGATGCACGCTGCACCACTGCCGACGATAATACATAGAGGTCTGAGTGTATGTCTACTCTTTCCAAGGGTAATCAAACTTCGGCTGGTCCTTACGCCTCCACAACTTCTTCCTGAAGATCCGATCCAATCAGTAAGCCAGACCGGCACTCTTTCGAGATGTACGTACTTCTTTTTCGTGGACAGATGCTCTGCAAACACTTCTACGCAATACTTAGCCTTGAACTCACGAATAAAACGCGGATCCCTGTAATAGAATCGAACAAATTGAACAACCGACATGATTCATTCAACAAGAGCACTCACCAAAGTTCGCTTGCTATCCCGAGATCTTTGCAGCATCGCATGAGGGCGTTACTTTTGCAACCTTCAGTCGCTGTAGGAATATTGGATGGATCGAAGTATTCCTGTTCACCACGGGAGACCGCAACCAATCTGCAAGAGAACATCTAGATGTTTATACGTGCGAGACAAATGTGTACATACCGCCCCTGGCAGACAAGCGCATACTCTCGGCTCACAACCTTTGGCCCAACGTTGGTCTCACTACGCGGCGCAAGTCCCCACCCGCCTGGTCCAAATGCTTTGTTAAGAACGCGGCGATACTTGATTTCAGGAAGGTAAATTAAGCCATCTAGGAAGGAAAGAGGACATTCAGGAACCTTAAATGGGAACCATGCACTGGAACGTACCTGGCTTCATCTCTATATCCATTTCATCCACGGGAGCCAACAGAATCTCAGCAATATCCTTTGAAAAAGCTTGGGTAGAGAGGCCATGGTAACTCGTTGACCAGTCAGTGGATCCAATGTCGCCTACTGTTGCGAAATCGCCAGGAAAAGGTGACAACAGAGATGCGGAAGAAGGCACAGTCTCAGGTGGAATGCTGGCTTCAATATCTATCAATTCTGGCGTGCCAGGAATATCCTCTATCGTATCACGATTTCCAGCGCCAGCTACGTTAGTACTAGCAGTTGCCTTCGCGACTCTGGGTGGTTTGGAGGATGGGGTTGACGTTTTCGGTGTCCATGTCCGCGTAGCAGCGTATGCTCTGGAAAATACAAAAGGTTTCCACAAGGAAGGTTGCCGGGTCGCCTTTGCACCCAGTACAATAGCAGTTTTAATGTTGGTAGTGAAAGCTGACATCATTTCTGGTGTCAAGACCAAACCTCGCACGGAACTTTTCCAACAGGAGCAAGTGGCTCGCGGAGTTTTATTGCCGTTTGCAGAGGGGTGGCGCATTTTTCGAAGAAAATCAGCCGCTTGGGAAATGCCGCCTGGCGTCGGCGTTAACCTTGCTTGTCTCAGCGCTATCCATCATCCTCATTCACACTTTCAATCACCTGTCAAGTACGTTGCTTGGTTCATGAATCTCTTACATCATCTCAATCAATCCACCGTCCTGTACACATAAATGCGCACACCATTTGTTCAATGTGCCCTACTGCGTCTTAACTTGTTCGACATTCTAACCCAAAACGAGGTACGAGTGATGGGATAGAATATAGACTCTGTGGCGCGGTAGTGCGGCACGTGGCTCTCTCGTCTCTGCACTGCGCTGTGCTCGGCCCACTCTCCAGCAGGCTCCAGCCAGCCAGCTGCCTTCTGCTTTTCTTTTCCTCTGCATCTCGTGTTTTCAACCTACCAGTCTCATCCATCTCGAGCTACCATCCTCGACCTCAAATGACACCCAATGGCGCTTCCCATTTTCTACTTTCGCGCTGCATCTCTCCAACTCGGTGGGCTCTGAGGGCTCAGATCCTTGTGTACATCCGTGCGCAATGAAGCAAAGTCCAATGGGGGAGCTGGCCATGGGTAGAGAGCAGTTGAGGGGATGCTCTCAATCACTACTCATGCAGGAAGTTCGCTGCCGCGAACTCTCGCCAGGTTTCTCACCCAATACTGGGCAAAGAACCAGGTAAGGGAAGGAAACACCCATCCAACAGCCATCA
>MU837424.1:49722-62955 GCA_029603245.1 Rhizopogon salebrosus TDB-379
GACTTGTATGTACATGCACCACAGCACACAGGAATGGCTGATCAGCGATCGGACCTGAATCTGCCCATTGATTATGTGCCACGCTAGGCCCCAGGCCAGTAGCATAGAGTGGATTAGACAAGCGGTGATCTAGCGACATGACGGTCCGAGAGGTTCGGAATGCTGACATGAGTGGAGTAAATCTTGATGTTCCCATTGCATGCATAAGAATCGGATAGTGGAGCGGTACGTCAACGCCAAGCAGTTCAGTGTCACGCTTCTGAACGGATGAAGGACGACTATGAAAACGTCAATTAATTTCATGTAACGGAAAACTGCGAGATGCAGGGAGGTAGTTGGTAAAGCCAAAGACCCTCATCTCCAACCTTCGTAAGCATAAAACGTTAGAAATACAGATAAGACTCAGGTGAATTATCTTCGTTACACAATAACGATTCGTTTGGGCTGATGTCCTGGCGATGCCTTGGGAAATGAGACAAGAATAGGACGTCATCGCCTGTAAAACCCACGGATTCCCTAAGGAAGATGTCCAGCGCCCACGGACTGTATAGCCGCCTCCATCTAGGGCTTCAAGTACCCCAGGCCAGATACCGTGACGCCGTTGCACTGAACCTCAACAGTAACGGTTTCAGACAGAACAGGTTAAATGCGGTGGTTACCGCTTCAGTACCAACGTTCCCAAGCAGGTCTTTCCTGAACAGATCAGTGCCTCGAACACAAAAAGTTAAGTGTACCATACCTCGGAAGCACGCGCTGAGGATGCTGGATTGATCCTGAGTTGTGATACATGCTCGGTGGTGTTTCGAGGGCCAGAAGCGTGAAAGCTTCGTCAAAGAGAAACTCCCTGAAAGGATCATGAAAGGTGCACATCATGGTACCAAGATATGGGTGCTGGAAGGCTGAGGACCTAGAAGCTAGCGTCTCTGCTGGAGTGAGCAAGCAGCGGACATTGATATGTGGCGAGTTCGTGAGATGCTACGGGGCTTCGTCGGACTTCCAAATTTCAGGCGTTGCGTTAACGTTTGTATTCCTTTGGTTTCAGCTGAAAAAGGAACTTCGGTGTTCGGTCCGGAAACAGTACTTTGTAGCCGCTAGCTTTTGTTCTTTGGATCACGTTCAGACTACATGCAATACGTGTTTGTCATTCTACCGTGGAGCGAGGTACAAGGCTCCGAGCATAGAGTTAGAACGGGGATTCTGTGACATCGGTATGTCGTCGCGTGACTGATATCGATAAGTGGCGGGAAACGCCCACTCTGTCACTACCACGATCCATGCCGCTTCCATCTTCTCCCTAGTACCACTACCTCTCACCAACCGCTACATCTCACTGGCTCCCACAGCCTCTTATCATTCCGCAACCTCAAGTTAATATCAACTCATGTTGCCTCTCATTGGCTCCTGCCACCTCTTACTATCGACTCCCACTACCTCTTATCAATCCCATGACCTCTTATCAATTCCATGACCTCTTACTCTGCTACTTCAATGCGTTATAACTTAGGGAATTCGATGCTCACTACGCTGTGTTACACTCACTGCTCCTAGTTTCTTTGGATTCGCAGCTCACCTCGGCTCACTTTCATACGGGTCGGGGACACTATCGAGGTCGGGATGCCCGCCTCAGGGCTCCGCCCGAAAAGCTACCTGCTTGCTATTAAATTGTAAGCATTTTTCACTACGAGTTACGATGCAGCACGAAAGCGCAAAACAAAGTACATAATAAGAGGACTTGCACGAATTCCTTTCAAGGATTACATATAGGGTATCAAGATCTGCTTGTACGTACGTACGCACACTTTTCTTTACATATGCAATCACTCCTTCTTACATGCTTCACACACGTTCACCTTTGATTCTCCGTCTCAATCCGTGTTTTTATTCCACCCCCTCACATAATCTGACCAGTCCAACGTCTCTCGTTAATTCCTAGTCCGAGCCACTTCGATTCCTTGGGAATCAATCCCTTCAACTCTTATTAGCACCCTCGTCTTCGTCGAATATTCCAATTTGTCCTTGCGCTACCAAACAAGATGTATGCAATTGCGGCCAACCCAGAACTCGATCCCTGCCCGGCCTCACATATTATCGGTGCACTGAAAAACATCGTAAGTGTCGACCCACAGGTACTCGTATCTAAAATAATGACCAATGATTGCTTCAGCTGGTGCATTCACGAGCGATAGTAGGTCTATTCGAAGCCTAAAGTTGCGATAGACTATTGACGGACGACAAGATTCCAGACTTCGAAACACCATACTCCAAATTCCCTAACACCTACTACCACTCTGAGATCCAAAACCAGAGCATCAGAGCCGTCATCACCGAACGCCAGCAGAACTTGAATGCAGTTTTGCACGAAATCTTAGACTTGGATTTTGTGATGGATGAATTAAAGAGCCTTCGCGTACACCTCGAGGAAAAGCAGGGGAAAATTATGCAGTCCGTGAACCTGCATAAGGGGCTACAATCAACTCTCTGGCGCTTGCCAGATGAAGTCCTGTCCGAAATTTTTGTTCAGAGTTTACCGAAACCTGGTGACCTGTGGTGCTCATTAAAGCTGGCTCCACTGTTGTTGACCAGAATATGCCGACGATGGAGGGAGGTTGCTCTGGACATGCCTAAGTTGTGGTGCGAAATACTTGTGAGAGTCGATGGTAGTAACTGCCAGCAGGCTTTCCTCCGCTATGATACATGGCTCAAACGATCACGAGGACTTCCGCTCGCGTTAGGACTACGTGGCGACACAAGTAACAATAACGCATCCATCTTACAACGCCTTCTTCAGCCATACAACAATCAAATCTCATCCCTCGTTATATACGATGATGTCTCCAAAGCATCTGAACTTCTGTTACAAAACCTTCCAGCACTTCGAGAACTGACCGTGACAGGCAGTCTTGATCGCCTTTATGAACCAGCTGTTGATGAATCCATCTCTCGACTTCCATCAGGCCTGCGCAGCCTTAGGTTATTACAGAAGGCATGCGTGCACGACTTGGAGAACTTATACTCCTTAGATCCCGTATGGGCCCACCTGACACATGTCGAGATCTGCTTGGACGACACACGTATAGTCGTCTGCTTGCTCCAGCTAGGTTTTAACCTCTCCTCGGTAACGATTCACCTATCGTCCAGACACGACATTGTCGTACCGGCCTTAGAACCAGTTATGCACACCAAACTCCAGTCCTTGCACTTGGCTTATGTCGAGTGCTCACACAACTGGGGTCTCCCAAGTGAGTTACCTGGGCTGCTCAATGCACTTTCACTCCCAAATCTCCGCGTGCTTGAGGCTCGCGATGTACAGGCACATTGGCCCCATGAGGAATTCAAGGCATTTTTGACACGGTCAAATTGTCCCCTGGAGAGTCTCACCGTACGCACTGGAAGGACGGCGGACGAGTGGAGAGTGGAATACATTGCCCTCATTCCCTCCCTTGAAGTATTCGAACAATGGTACTGGGAATAGTAAGCGTTGCAGGTGGATTTAGAAGTTTTGTAGTCGCACACAGTCGACTGTCTGTATCACTTCTAGCTCGTATACTGAAGTGCTAAATTATCGTTCGCCTCATGAGTAATATGAAGTTACTGTGAAAAAATAGTTGAGGAGAGGTACATATTCCCTTGTCTCTCTTTGGTTGGGATTCCGCAACGTGCGCGTTACCATTAATGCGCAATTGGGCCCCGCCCGTTTTGGGAACCTACCTGCTGATATTACTTGATCTTGACTGGTTGCACTGTATACTGCTCTGTGCGAGGCGAACAAAAAGAGTAATCATTGTTTTGTCTTCCTGTTGTCTGTGCTGAAAAAGGGACGTGCGCCTCGCGGTGCACATAACTGCGTCCTTGGCAAATAGCAATCCGTTTGGGTTGCGTTTCTAGCGATGTCAGGGGAAATGAGACCGTAAGGACGTTGTTCTCCATCAGCTCGTGGGCATTGACATGGCATCACCGTGACGACAAAGGAACTGATTGCATTAAACGATATGGAACTCGCACGGGTTCCCTGATGGAGATGGATTTTCGACAACTTCGATTCCCCGGATCTTCAACGGCAAGTCCTCGGGTTTCAAACCGGGGAAATAAAATATTGCGATCAGCGTTCTCGTACGTTCCTGAATAGGTCATACTGTACCTTTTAGCACAAAAATATACATTAACACGCTGGCGTATCTTGGAGAGACACACTCCTTAGTTGCGAAGTCGCTCGGTGTTGTTGGATGCCAAAATCAAACATTGAAACTTCAGAGAGCCTTCAAACTACGTGAACCTAGGGTAACAGATCAGAGTCTAGAGAATGTGTGCATGATTGACATGGTTATAGCAAGAAATGCCAGCCCTTAGTCTCTACTGGACACTTACATGTGGCGACGGAGAGGCGATCCACAATCACGACGACGTTATGAGTACGCCGCGTTTCAAGAGGTGTTGTTTTGTGTTTACGTGTTTCCTTGACTCAACACGTGTTGGGTCTGCAGGGCACAGGACCCAGAGAAAACCCTTCAGAACCACAGTGTACGTTGCCACTGTAGCGGTGCATAGTAGTACGTCGTCGACGAACTCGTAGAACATTTATAGAAGTGGATGAAACGGATCTTGTCTAGCGCCACTGATAGAACTTTAACCGTCACTGGGTGACCGTAAGAACGATTAACCGGCGGTCAGACTTGTCGTGGTATCTGCTATTGCATCTACAGATGGCGTCATATGGGTCCTGGATGCACAGACTTCTTGAAGCTTCTGAACTTTGATATTGGATAGCCACCGTGTTTAGTTGAAGAATTTTGAAATTTGGTTAGATACGTGATTTCTTCAGTTCGCACATGAGTAGCGTCTCTTTTCAAATAAATGGGAGTACTTCAAGTTAGTCGCATAAACAATCTGAAAATCGATGTGCGAGGAGTCCATGAACTCTGCCCGTTAATTTGGTATCACGAGCTTTACCAAGGTGCAAGATGTAAGTGGCTATACTAGCTGAGAGTAACTGGTCAGGGAAGGGGATGAAATAGACAGCAACAGTCCGGGACGTTCTTGAATATCCTGGTGCGGTGTTATTGAGGTCAATCTTGGGTTGGTTGCATACGGGGACCCTTGTTTTCAGTGTTCGGTAGGATTCCGCTATCAATAATGTACAAATGACCACGAGAGTACTGCATGCGAATATGTAACTACGTACAAAGTCGGTGTGAAGGTCTAGCCTAGTCACCAGCGCCTATCTAGAAGCGAGAGAAGGGTATTGCACAGGCCGCTCGAGCGTCTGACAGATCCCTGTCGCCGTCAAAAGCCCCAGGCTAATCTAGAGAAAGTCGTAACTAAAATTACAACATGAAATAATGGAAGGTTGGGGGCCACGAGCAGCAGAAACCCAACACACGAAGGATCAAATCAAGAAAAGGCGTATCGATGGTACAGTGGCTCAACGATGAAGAGTTGAAGACCAGCCTTAGAAACATGCGCACTTCAGGCACAGCTGAAGCGCATCTGGGATGTTCCAGATCCACATTGCTCTCCATTTAGGAAGTACCATACTATGTAGAGGTGATGTGTCAACATACCGCGCTTCCTTTATCAACTCACGACACTAACCTTGAGATACGTCCGAGCTCTATAGGCGCCCTGGCCGGCAAACATATTGGGCACCAAAGGATCCCCAACCATGGAGTGTTCCTTGTTTTGTACAGATGCGTGGAGCGGCGCAGCAGTGCTTGAAACATTCCCCGGAGAGTGAATCAATTTGTGAGCGTAGACTCTCGCAAGCACAGGGGGGTAGAAGGTTGGCGCGACGTGTTCTTCCACTTGCTTCTGAAAATGAGCGCTGTTGTTCTCGACCTGTCTCCCTGCGGACTATGCTACACATCAGAACATGTGCGAACATGTATAAGATGGTGGGGAAACTTACGCTCCGAGCAGCCGCGTGTGCTTTGTATGCAAATGTGGCCATGACAGCAGAAGTTGAGTGATTTGAGGGCCGATTGATGGGCCTATCTGGATGGCCTGCTGAAAGTGTTTGATGTGATAGGAACTGGTATATGTCCGGAGGGAGTTTTAGAGGGGAGTGGAAAGGTCGCTGTCATTGAAAGGAATAAGAACCACGGAGATCACGAAAGCATTATTTATACGCTCTGGACGGGCGCTCGATAGGACAATCAAAAAATGACGAGCTGAACATGTGTTAAATTCGCTGGGCACACAACTAGATGCAACCTTTCCAGTGAACTTTTTCTAATTATAAGCAACTGTCGGAGCGCCCTAGAAATGTGACATCAATGATAAGCCCAGTACTTACGTAGAACCAACACACGGTAAAAAGAGCAATTGAAGTGCAGATTTAGAATGTAGTATATGATACACACCTGCGGATATCATGGGGGCATATTTCAGGGGTCTAATCAACCATTTCTGGTGATCTCTGCCCCAGTAGCAGGGAGTGACTCAGACATGCGGACGGGACCGGGAGCCTCGGATAGCTAGCGGAGTGAATCATCTTGTCTGATGTTCCCATAAACAAAACCCTGCATGCACAGGAATCAAGTGGAGTGGTATGTCAATACCAAGTGATGCGATGCATTTGATGTTCTCATAGTGAATGGTACTTACATGCTACTTCACATTGCAACCTCCGGCGACAAGCAGTGCCACGCTTCCGAACCGATGAAGGACAACCATTCATCTGTCTTGATTTCGTGCAACAGAAAACTGCTCGTTACAGAGAAGTAGTTGATAAAGTCCCCTCATCTCCATCCTTTAAACCGTGAGAATAAACCGCCAAAAATACAAAGAAGACTTAGGTGAATCGTATTCGTTACACAATAGCGATTTGTTTCAAGGGTTATTGTTCTGGCGATTCCTTGGCAAATGAGACAGTGAAGACGCCTGGATCCGTCTTCGCATTTGACGCCTGCCGTAGACTCCACTCGGGTCCCGTGAGTGAGATGGATAGTCCCGGAGAACTTCCCCATAAGGGCGTTCACGGCCCCACGGGCTGTATCATCAAAGGCTTCGAGTTACCCGGGCTAGATACCGTTACACCGCCGCGCTGAACCTGGTGGTTACTGCCTTAGTACTAGCTTCCTTTCCTGAACAGATCAGTGGCCTCAAACACAAGAAGTTTACGCATAACTTGGAATCACGCGCTGAGGAGGACGCTGAATTGATCCTGAATTACTCGGTGGTGTTTGAGAGTCAGAATGTAGTGAAGGCTTCGTGGGGGGCCGTGAAAGGGTCATGGAAGGTGCGCATGATCGTATCAAGGTATTGATGCTACTAGTAGAATCCTGAGAACCTAGAAGCTAGTGTGTCCAGCCCTGCTTGGAGTGAGAAACCAGCGGACAGTGGTATGTGGCGAGTTCGTGAGAGGCTCTGGGATTGGGGGGGTAGTAGACACGGCGCCACACAAAGTGAGGTAGAAAGTATAAAATGCACGACTGTCTTCCGAAGTCTGCCTACGGGAGACCTAATTCGAGAGCGTTGGGGGGGCTTTGAAATGTTGTGTTTTTCTTCTTCTTTGGTTTTAGCTGAAAAAGGAACTTCCGTGTTGATTCAGTAATGCCCCTTGCCCCGTCATTGCTGCGATCAGCGCTGGTACTGCAGGCACGTAGATATACTGTATACATAGACTTGCACGACTTCCTTTCAAGGATTGAATATATCATTGGCACCCTCGTCTTCTTCGAACATTCCACTCGCAATTTGTCTTCGCACTACCAAACAAGATGCATGCAATTGAGGGAATGACAGCCAGCTCAGAGCTCAATTTCTGCCCGGCTTCGAATATCATCGCTGCACTGGAAAACATCGTAAGTATCGATTCATAAGCACTTGCATCTGAAATAATAATTGATTGCTGCAGCTGGCGCATTCACGAGCGATCGTAGGTCTATTCCAAATCTATTGCCAATTTGCGATCGATTATTGACAATCATGACAAGATTCCAGACTTCGAAACCTCCTTCTCCAGATTCCCCAACACCTACTACCACTCTGAGATCCAAAACCAGGGCATCAGAGCTATCATCACCGAACGCCAGCAGAATCTGGATACAGTTTTGCTCGAACTCTCAGACCTAAATTCCGTGATGGATAGATTGGCAGACCTTCGCGAGCATCTCAAAGAAAAGCAGGAGAGGATTATTCAGTCGATGAACTTGCACAGGGGATTGCAATCCGCTCTCTGGCGCTTGCCAGATGAAGTCCTATCCGAGACTTTTGTTCAGTGTCTACCCCCTGGTAACCTGTACAGGTACTCGCCAAAGCTGGCTCCACTGTTGTTGACCAGAATATGCCGACGATGGAGGGAGGTTTCTGTGGACATGCCTCGGTTGTGGTGCAGATTACTTGTGAGCGTCGACGTCAATAACTGGCAGAAGGCAGTCTACTGCTTTAACTCGTGGCTCAAACGATCACGAGGAATTCCAATCGCGTTAGGACTTTATGGCGACACAAATAACGACGCATCCATCTTACAGAGCCTTCTTCAGCCATACAACAACCAAATCTCATCTCTCATTATGTACCACGATGTCTCCAAAGCATCTGAACTTCTGTTACAAAACCTTCCAGCACTTCGAGAACTGACCATGACAGGCAGTCTTGTTCGCTTTTATGGATCAACTGTTGACGAATCCATCTCTCGGCTGCCCTCAGGCTTGCGCAGTCTGAGGTTATTAGAGAGGGCGTGCGTGCACGACTTGGAGAACTTACACTCCTTAAATCCCGTATGGGCTCACCTGATACATGTCGAGATCTGCTTGGATGACACACGTATAATCGTCCGCTTGCTCCAGCTAGGTCTTAACCTCTCCTCGGTAACGATCTGGCTAGAGCGCAGGCGCAGGCGCAGAAACGTCGTACGGGCCCTAGAACCAGTCATGCACACCAAACTCCAATCCTTGCGCATAGGTCATGACTGGCAGCAGACAACAAATTATTATTTGCCTAGCCTGTTCCATGCGCTGTCACTCCCCAACCTCCGCGTGTTGGACGCTGGCGAAGCCCGTGCACAGTGGCCTCATACGGAATTTAGGGCATTTTTGGCACGGTCGAATTGTCCCTTGGAGAGTCTTACCTTGCCATATGGAAGGACGAAATATGAGCAGAGAGCAGAATACGTTGCCCACATTCCGTCCCTTGAGGTATTTGAGGCAGGAATACTAGTAGCAGTCTCTTTGTGATTGTCTCTATTTGGTTTCTGTTTGAAAAACAATTGCCAAGACCACTTCGTCTCAGTGATCCACGTGCCAAGACCTGCCTGCCTGCGATCTGCGATGCTACAAGAAGGAATCCCAATAGGAATCTGGATCATCTAATCAGATTTTCTGACACGCCGTCAGAGTTCGCTTCAATGCCGAGTAATTATAAAGAAGCATGGCTTCACGTCACTTTACCAAGATTTCATTATTTTCAAGGCTTCAAGTTGCCAGGCTGGAACGTTCGGCAACAAGAACTCCACCTCCCCGTTTTTTGCCACGACTTCCATCCCTCCCTACAGTGTACAGATATTCCTCACCCGCATGCCACCTTTCTACCCTCTGGCTTTCGTTCTTCTCGTCTTCTCGTCCCTCGTTAATGCCAGTATCACCGTCTACCACCAAGTTCCGCTGGGAGACTCAACTACCACTGCAGCTGCTGCCAACTATACCGGAGCTGCAGCTTATGACCCTACAGTGTTGACACCCCCGCCTGTTCCTTCAGGCCTCACGACCCAATTCGGAATCCAGCTTTCGAGTTCCTCAGCAACTGTACAGGGTCTAAGCATACCACAGAGTGGATCATTTATGGGTTTTTCGATCGAATTCACTGTCGTCAATCAAATCTGTCAGTCATGCCCCACCCAGTAGGTTACATGTCCACTAATTATGTCGATGTTCCCAGTTGGTATAAATGCGTGAGTTCCGATCGTCTTAAGGCGTATACACGAGCTCATATATCACAGTACATATCTCCAGGTCCCCTTTCTGAATCTCATGGCCCTCCTCCGCGAACGGGCGGGCGAAGTACGCATTCGAGTCGGAGGCAATACACAAGAGACTGCAGTCCTTGTAGACAGTCTCCCAGGGGGTGTCATGATGACAAAACAACATCTCACCACCGGTTATGTGGTGCGTCCTGCCCGCATGATCACTTATTCGATGACATCATTATTCAATTACCGCCTCATGAATGCTTCAGACCGATACCCCGACTCTTCTTTACACCGCAGAGGTTTTGTATACCATGGCGAACATCTCGGCTCTTGTGAATACGAAATGGTTCCTTGGTAAGGCACATCTAGTTTACATTATACCACGCTCCAAATAACATCGCCCTAGGTATACCCTTCAATGACACAAATAACCTCCGACTTGGTATCGCAGAGGTTGGTGAAGCCGTGCTGAGCGGCCCTGGGTATTTACTCGGGTTCCAAGTTGGAAACGAGGTATGTTCTCCCCGCCTCTCGAACAAATTACTACTCATTTCTGTAGCCCGATCTTTATGCAGCGTTCGTGATCGCATCTCGTTCGCCCCCTGAAATGCTGACATCTCCATCAGACACACAGTCCGGCCTTCCACGTACGCACCATCTGACTACTTTGGCGAGTTTGGTGTTGTAGTTGAAGCCGTCAACAACGACGGCAACATCCCCGTTAAAAATAACTTGATCGCCCCATCAGTTTCGGGTACCTGGTCACCAGAAGGTTCGGTTCTAGTTTCATCCTATTCTTGATATCAGGAACCAACCCGCTCTCGTTAGACGTGTGGGATACCGGACTCGTTGAGGCCTATTCTTCCAGCTTGGGATGGCTGGCGGTTGAACAGTGAGCTCCTTTCTTGGAGATTTGCACAGCGTCTGAGGTTTTACAAGTTACCCAACTGACAACTGCTACGCTGCCTATGGTATCGGCGCTCCTGTTAACCCGCAAGATGTGTTCCAAGACTACCTCAACCATACCTCTGGCATCTATATCGTTGCTCCCTATCTCAACTCCACTAACTTCGCACAAGCCAATGGAAAGCCTTTCATAATGATGGAGACCAATACAGCTTCCTGTGGTGGTTTTCCAGGGATCAGTGACAGTTTTGGCGCGACGTTGTGGGCACTCGATTTTGGCCTCCAGATGGCTTATAGCAACTTTTCGGGTGCAATGCTCCACGTTGGTGGCCAGGATGTGTACTATAACGTGAGTGACATGTTCTAGACTCTTGGAATATAGAACTGATGCACGTACCACGGGCCAGCCTTTCACTCGTGAGTCCTCCACAACTGAAAGTAGCTACGAGGATGCCATATTGACGTTTCTGTAGCGCCTCCCACCAACCAGTCCTCATACCACCAGTGGACAGTCGGTGCTGTATTCTACAGTGCAATTGTCATCTCCGAGGTCTTCGGACCCTCTGGTAATGCACAGATCGTTGACCTGCAAGCTAACACAGGCAACATGTTCACCCCTGCCTACGCGATCTTCGAGAACGGTGCTCCCGTGCGCCTCGTGTTGCTCAATTATGTGTCAGACCCGAGCGGTGCGAGCGATTACACGGCAACCATTTCTATCGGTGGCTCTGCAATTAACCAGGACAATGCCACACCTGCGCAAATACAGGTCAAGTAAGTGCTCACATGGTAATGTAACGGCTTACTATGCCCTAAATAAATACCCGTGATAGATATCTAGCTGCCCCATCCGTGTCTGAGAAGTACAACATTTCATGGGCTGGTCAGGTACGTCCGACCGGCAGGCCATCCACCCCCGAATCCTAGCTCACTCCTATCTGAAACAGACATTCGGCGCCAACTTTGAGTCTGATGGCCGTTTTAAAGGCTCCGAGAGCGTACAGACGATCAATTGCGATCAATCGTCTAATACATGTCAAGTGACCGTGCCCGCTCCAGGCGCGGCTCTCGTGTTCCTCTCCTCCGATGCGTATGCAGAGTCGGGGAACCCGCCGACGGAGACGTTTTCTACTACGATGGCGACGAAGACTCTAAATACTGCGACGATGGACCCGAGTGTGTTGGCGACGTCGAATGGGATGTCGGGAAATACGTGGGAGCTTGGGAGCACGAGTCATGAGGCGAGTGGGGCTGCGGAGCTGAGGGGGTCGTTGTCGGTTGTTGGTGGTGTTGTTGCATTGAGTACTGGACTATTATGTACTGGATTTTGGTCTTGATGTCCCCGTTCATGTGCCATGTTGATACCCTGCATACCTGTTGTTACATTACATGTTCTTATTTACTTACATGTTGTTTTCTTGTAATGCAATGGACACTCTGGAAGCATGTGGACCACAAATGGTTGAGGGTGTCGTGCATAGTTCTTAAGATCTACCCAGATGCCTTAAGCTTGTCATTGGTTCACCAAATCTAAATCTGAAATGTCTACAATACAGTGTGCTGCAGTGTTGGACGTGACAGATATCACCAGGCAAATGTTGATATTTGAGCTGGGTAAGGACCTACTTTCTGCCAAAGGCCGAGGTGATTCAACATCGGTATTGACTCGGGCAGACGTATCAAGCACGAATCAAACGGGGAAGCATTCATGCATTCATCAACGTAACTACCAAATCGAACCAAGAAATGAAAAGTAAACACGGCGGGCATTTGGAAAGAACTTAATCTGAACAGGACATCATACACGTGTCAGAACCTAGGTCCTATATTATGATAAGATACGACTCACGAGAATCACTTGGAGGAACGACGCGTGTCTCCACTAGGAGAAGTGTACTGCGAGTACCCTTTCCCGCTGTCATAGTAAGTCGACCCGTTGGGGTTGCTGTAGTAGTAACTCCCATCCCTGTCATATAAATCAGAACGATGATTCAATAAGTCCCCAACGCACACGCACGTGTTGGAGTAGTGGTACCCGGAACCAGAGCTGCCGTAGTCGCGCGAGCAGTAATGGTTGCCCTTTGTTTCGAGGCGTGTCAATGATAGCCCCTATATCTGACTAGCGAGATGGGGGCTTACCTGGTCGTTGGTACCGCTACCAGAGTAGGTGTAGCCAGAAGAACCACTCTTTCCGTTGCTAGTCATCTTGGGCGTAGAGCTATCTGGGGATGGTGTATGAAGAAGTAAAGGTAATAGAATGGGGCGGCGACTCCTTTATATTATTGGTTGACCAAACATGCACAAATAAACATTGGGTGTTCGGGATCCAAAACATTATCTTTCCGTTGTATGTTTCATTCTTATATTGTATATCTACACCTGTCATGCCAGCTGCCTCTGTTCGTATTTAGTCTATTACGATA
>MU837425.1:46261-62584 GCA_029603245.1 Rhizopogon salebrosus TDB-379
TGAGCCCGGAAATTACATTCTTGTCGGACCTCAACTACGCCACTACTACTAACCCCACAAGGATAGGCGCTCATAAAGTGCATGACCGTATGCCTTCCTTACCATGTCCCCGGGCATGCCAAGGAACCATGTCTCAGTATGTTTAAAGCTTATGTTTAATTAACAGGACAAGCGCGAGACAATGACAATAACGACACCGGTATTGCACCGAATTTGCTTTTGGCAGGTCGTTGTTCGCAACTTCCGCAGCCCTGGATGCCTTGGATAGTGTTGTTCCGGGATTCATGTAAGTGGCAGTTGATGTCGTATAAGATCTGAGTTGGGGCGCTATCCGAGTATTTTCTCCCGTGGTTCCTCTGTCGGAGACATGCCTTCGACTGCTGTGTTTGCGCTACTCACTGCTCTTGCAGCTATATGCACGCTTTGCTTTGTCCGCAATAAGAAGGCGGGGCGTCTTCCCTTCCCACCGGGCCCAAAGCCGCTCCCTGTCATTGGGAATCTACGTGATCTTCCATCCAAGGACGACGCTGCGACCTACAATAAATGGGCAAAGGAATATGGTTTGTGACCACGTTACTCCGCTGACATATTGATAGTGAATGGAGAGCTCTAGGGGACTTGGTCTATGCGAATGTGCTGGGTCGTCATTTATTATTTGTGAACTCCCCGCAGGTCGCGAATGATCTGTTTGAAAAGCGTTCAGTCAATTATTCGGACAGAAATGAGCTGCCGATGATCAATGACCTGTGAGTGAATATACAGCTGGTCGCGAGTACTAGAACTCCGGGTTGGCTGACTGACGTGGCACCCAGAATGGGTTGGGACTGGAACTTTGGTCATATGTCGTATGGTACGTGTATGCTCATGGATCGTGGTTTCGTTGCCTTGATGCGCACGACGCAGGAGAACGCTGGCAGAAGCATCGGGAGATGTTTGAGCGTCAATTTCGACCAGCGGTGGCACCGACATATTGGCCTATTCAACGAAAAGAGGCTCACAGGCTGATCCGCAATATTTTGGAGACTCCGGGCGATCTAATAGAGCATCTGCGGCAGTTAGCATCATTCTCTTTCGACTCCTGACATTTGTGACTGAATTTGGTTTATAGCAATGCAGCGAGCGTTATCATGAATGTGATCTACGGTATTGAGATTGCGCCACGAGGCGATAAGTATATCGATATTGCAGAAGAGGCGCTCGATGGAATGGCCAAAGCGGCAGTACCTGGAGCATTTCTCGTAAATATATTTCCCCTTCGTGCGTTGATTTTTGCTAGCCCCTGAGTGACTGTCAGACGTCTCAGAATCGAGGCGCGACTCAACACAACAACAAAGACCTAGATACTGAAAGAATAGACCATCGTATAAGTACACATACACTTTAGATACTAGATAGTACCTGAAAGAATAGACCAGCACGACGTTAGGGAAAAAGGGGGAACTCGAGAAGAACGTGACTAAATAATTATGAAGCAAGCGTGCGTAAACAACGTGTCTCTTGACCAAAGTGAAAGAATTCATGACAGTGACAAACTGATTACGGAGATAGTCAAGTACGTTCCCGCATGGGTACCTGGCGCAGGATTTCAGAAGAAGGCTGCGGGATGGAAAAGGGCTGTTCTTTCAATGCGGGATATGCCATTCCGGGCAGTGCAAAATGCACTAGTGAGTTGAACGATGATTGTCGTCCCTAACAGCTGATCATCAAACATCCTAGGCTAATGGAACTGTTTCATCTTGTTTCGTATCTCGTCTGTTGAGCGAGTTGGACAGTACTAGAGGAGATGTTGATGATCAAATAGAGACCGTCAAAGGTTGTGCTGGACTTGCATATGCTGGTACGTGGCTTGTTGGGCAAAGCCTCTCCTGGCTCACTGGGCAATTTTATACAGCTGGCGCTGAAAGCGTATGCATTCTTTCAGGAGGACACCAATATGCAGTCTGACTCTCTACACAGACGGTTTCCTCCCTCTCTTCGTTCTTTCTCGCCATGGCGCTTCATCCCGAGGTGCAAATTAAGGCTCAAGCAGAACTCGATGCCGTGATTGGTCCCGGGCGACTCCCAGATTATAACGACAGAGCCTCATTGCCCTATCTCAATGCCACTGTCAAAGAGGTCCTGAGGTGGAACCCTGTCGCTCCTCTTGGTGAGTCAATGCCACAGTGTGATGTTCATCTCGAGCCTAGAATTCACATCCAATATCAAAGGATTACCTCACATGGTCACCTACGATGATACCTATAATGGTTACTTTATTCCTGCTGGCACCACAATTATCGGAAATACATGGTAAGAGTTTTATGGATTAATGAGCGGTAAATCCTCATATGAAAGTAAGGACCATCCTGCATGACGAGCGGAACTACGATCAGCCAATGAGATTCTGGCCAGAGCGTTTCCTTACGCCTGATGGAAAAGAGGATGCATTAATTCTTGATCCTGCCACGGCAGCATTTGGTTATGGTCGAAGGTCAGTTTAATACATGATTTAAATGGCATTTTCAGCAAACTGTCCCTAAGGATTTGTCCTGGACGATTTATGGCTGATGCTCAGATTTGGATTTCTGTGGTTTGTATCCTGACGGCGTTTGATATTCGACTTGGACTGGATGACAAAGGAGTTCCAATGGAGATTCAGGAATTCCAGCCCGGTATGATATGGTCAGTGTTGTCTCCCATGGCTGATGATACATCCTAAACCTTTCACATACAGTATCACGCCGCGATCGGAAGAAGCAAAACGTATCATCAGACAGACGGCGGACTTGGCATGAAGTGGGACAATTTGCACCTCTGTTCTCAGTGTGTTTTTGGCATTTCAGTCCGGCATGCCTCTGGCGCGCCTCGAGATTTTTCCACGAAGTTAGTACATAGCATTGTGGCTTACATGTCCGCCCGTCTACTAAATCAGCTAAATTACCTTACATAATGTTGCGTTGTTTTCAAAGCAAATGGCAAGCACAGAGAAAACTTAAATTTGCAACTTAGTCTGTACTTTGTAGTGTCCCTTGTCCGTACTCTTGTCGCTGAGGTATGTTCGTGTTCCATTGCATGTTTTATCGATTGTTCATGCGTATTCTAGTTTCCGTGATAGGTAGTTTTATCCTAATGCCATAGCGATTGCGCTAGTGGCTGGGTTTTCGTGATAGATACCTCTATAATTTTGTGCCCTTGCCGAGTTTCAAAAAGACAGGAATGGCTCAGGTGATGCGTCATTGTACGGTGCTCGCTCGTGGCACGTAATTGAAGGAGTACTCCAACGCACTCCTAATTGCGTGCATAAGTTGTTACATGCTGTCGCGTGTGACAATATTTTTTATCAAACCATTCCCCAATCTCTCGATGTCGTCGAGAACGGATCGTCGATTTAACATGACTAATTCCTTGTCCTTGGCTTTATCCTCCTAAACAAGGCTGTTGGTTTACTGAAGGTGAGTTATTGAGACCAACACACCTTGGGCAGCGGCTCGCTGGAGAAACCTGCTAGTGCGCGGAAGGGTCGGGGTGTTTTCAGATCTGGAAGCCAAATCGCACCGATACGATCACCTCCAAAGGGATCGGCGAAAAATTTCAGTGTATCTGCGAATGTGCTCTGTGGAGGAAGAGTTCAAAGATAGCCTATAGTCACATGAAGAGGCATACCTGCAGATCCTCGAGAAAGAGGGGAAGTGGATCAAATCCTGGACGGGGCGTTGACTCAACTACGCCCGAACGGGAGTCCCTAGACCAAACGCTCGAGTTTGGATCGACATTTTGGTAGTACCTCGGCAGAACGGCAGGGTTCAGATGGATAACGACGTCATAGTCGTCGGTGGAATGTGAGAATAAACTCTAAAGGACGACGTCAGCTACTTCGTAGCCCGAAAGTCTGCCGACCCACCTTGATATCTGAGTGCGCCTCCGCATCTTTGATTATTTTTATGGCCTCCTTAGCGAGTGCGCGAAGACGGTGGGCAGCAACATGGTCTGGACCGTGTGATGTCCACATTCGCCCAGCTCTGTCCTCAGCCGTAGATAGGGTCCAGACGCCTTGCTTGGCGCTCACCGCGAATATTTCGGGTGCTGTGGCTGGAGTATTGTCTTCATAAAGCGGAATAAAAAGTGGCTCTTCCCACTTCCATTCCCCTAAAAATGCTATGACAAGGGCGAAGCCACGTTCTTTACTATGGGGCACAGTAGCAGCGTCCTCCGTCGATGCCTGTTTGCCGCCAACGAATGGCCTTGCACAAATGATCTCGATGGCTTCCTCTGAGACGTGCGATTGCAAAAGCCAGTGTGCAGCGAGCCAGCGCTTGACCAGGCGAACGGTTCCGGAGTACGCACTGTACTTGTGGCAAAGATTGGCAATAGCACGATGGTGACGTGGGGAGTGAATGAATGTTCGGGTGTAGAGTTCCCGGGCGGCTTTGGCTTCGCGTTGTTCCCGTACGCTGTATTCTTGATCGCTAGGGCGGGCGAGCGTCTTGCCGGAGCTAATAATTCGGTCAAGCAAAGTCACTTCACGGTCGTGCCAGATCGATGCTGAAAACGCCCAGCCTTCGGCAGTGAAGATCTCTAGTGTTGCGCATCCTTGGAATGGGTTTGAGCTATCGCCAATGGCGACAGACGCCTTGAGCCCCGGAATTGACGCCATGAGAGACCGGGCGATGGTTTCGAAGAAAGCCAGCTTGACTTTTTGAATCGCTTTCAAGTCATCTGGCCATTTAGATGACTTCTCAAATTCGAGGATAATAGGAATGGTTGGAAGAAAACGTAGGGATTCGGGTAATGCCATTAAAGTTGAGGCAGGAACCGGCAGTGGGGCAAATGCTGAGGTATACCGCAAGTAGTCAGAGATGGGGCTGACATTCAGCAACGCTAGGGGCAGCTGCTCATCCAGTGCTTTTAGACTCCTGACAATACCATCGAAAGCTGTTAATGCAGGCTTGTATCCACCTACGACCCGATGTAAACGATGGACATCATCTGGCAACCGGAGCATGCTGTCGAACGGTGTTTGCAGCGTCCTCACATATTCGGCAGAAATACCAAAATGGAGTTGCAGCAAATGCTGGACAATGGAAGCAGGGATGTGTGCACGCTCATCCGACGTCGCGACTTCCCAAACAACACTCTCCGCAATACGACCATCCTTGAATCGACGTAGCTCAGCACGGTCACCCCAGAGCTGTCGGAATTCCTGTGCCACAGTTGAGTCTTGGTTGTCCGCTGAAGGTCCGTGATCAACAAGGCGGAAGGCATGAGCAGGATCGTAAATAAGTCCAATGTGGACTGTGGAAGTACTTGGAGTTTGTGTTGAAGATATGGGGCGGAAAGGGGTTCCAGGCTGAAGAATGGCTATTGCCTTAGTACGGTTACCAAGGCCTCGGCGTAGGATGGAGGCCACAGATGCCAGAAGGGCTGCATCAGAGGATCCGTGCTCTACGAGTGCCAAGGCAGACTGGCTCCGAGAGGCTTTTGATAGGTCCACTCTGCAATACATTAAGAGTATGCACTCGGGGGGAGGGAAATCACTTGCCTTATCACCGCATCGAGGCGAGTGAAGAGACTACGCTCACTTTTCAGGAAACATTCGGCGAACGCATCATCAGATGTTCCAGGGTTGCTTAATTGCTCCAATGTCTCCTTAGCGTCGTGACTTAGCTTGACGATCGACAATCAGCGTTGGTGGATCCACGGAGCCAGCAGTGAAACTCACCAAGTCAAGCGAGGTGAGAGGTACATCAGACAAAAAGTTGATAGTAGATGTTCCATCCACGAAAACAGCTGCATGGTGAGAAATGTATTGCTCCGGAGGGTACTAGAAAGAATCAACATCAATGCGAGGATTTCATATCAGTGCGCAAAGGCATACCTTGTGTCCATCAATCGTCTTCGTGAATGATGGTATCTCGCCGAATTTCTGCTTTGCTAAGCTCTCTATCAGCGAACCTCATAGTGGAAAAGGAGGAATGGCGTACCAAGGAAATCCAGTGCAGCTTTGAATAGTTGGTAAGAACTTAATCCCTTTCCCAGCGGCCTCCTCAGTTTGCCGTTTTTGGTGCCGACAGGCTCCTCACCAAAAACCAACAGCCGCAGTAGTCCAGCCCAAAATGCACCCTTCCCCTCGAACCCTCTTACGCATAACTCGCCATCGTCATAACCTCGTTGGTTTGCCCACACTCGTAACAAGGTATGAGCATCATGAAAAGCTGGCGATGAATTCTTGAGTTCATGGGTGGATAAGAGGGCAAGCTTGGGATATGTGGACAGAAGGACGGCGTTGTTATAGATTGGGGTAGGGCAAGGTGAAACAGACGAAGATAGGCGAACATTGGGATGTGAAGGGGACAGTTTTGCCAGGGATATTGGATTCGGTGATGGAAGGACGGGGATAACATAAATTTCGGCATGACTTTTGGAAAAATCATGGGATGTACTCCCTGGAGGGATGTCAGTCACCTCGTTGTTCTGATCGATTATGCATACCTTTTCGTGGCCTAAGCACCAAAGTGGTGAGGCGGGGATCTCCAAGCGGAGATGAGTAGAAAGTGTCAACGTCGAGATTGCTTGCAATGGATTGCGCTAAGACAGCAAGGTAGTATGACTTTTTGTGGAAGAATCGGCCATCAAGGTAATCTTTCTCCTGAAAAAGAGCCTGCCACACAATATTCAGCGGGAGGTAGGGCGAATGGGAGAATGACACACCTCAGGCATCTCCACAGACACGTCGACGCCAAATCGACCACCGTTCCTCTTCTTCACAGAGGTTCCATTTCCCCAACTTCCAACGACATTAATTTCCCTTGGAGGCTGAAATGCAACTTTCCATTTGTCCTCACGAGATGGGAGAGGGGGCGCGAATGGAACAGCAACACCTTGTTTAGCGAGACTTTGAGCAGCCATCAAAGGATTCTGAGCTGGGATAGAAGGAAGAGAAAGGATATGGGTGCGAAGAGACATAAGAAATTGGTCGAGCTGCTGTCGGCCAGACTCCTTTGGTCGGACATTTGGGAGAAGGGCGTCAATCTGAAGAAGAGTCAGGTTGAGAAGACGTCAGCGGAGTGTCCTAACCTGAAGCTTGAATGAGCCAGATTGATAGAGGTCAGCTGCATCCTTGATATCCCTTAGCTCGTGACCGGTGAGGGGCCCTGTTGATATTACATAAGTCCATATTGCATTTGCAGCAAGGTCGAAGCATACCTTCTTCACCGTGGCGATCTGGGTCGAGTTGGCTCATATCAATGTCATGCAAGGTCGATCTTCTTTTTGCAATCAATAAAAAAGTTAAGCATCACGTGACCAGACCTCATTGCAAAACAAGCGCAAGTACAGTCCAGCGCACGACAGGCATTGCAGTTCTTAACCTCCATGGACAGACTTGAACTCCCCCAGATCGAAGCACTACAGCAGCTGCAGAGTGTGCTTGGTCCACATGACACCGAGTTCGTAATCGGTGTCCTTGAAAGTGTCGCATGGGATGTTCAAGTAAGTGTTATAATTATTTTGACACGTTTTCCAGTTGAACGAACCAACTCAGAAAGCCACAGACCTGTTGTTCGACAACGGGGATGCAACCTCAAGCCATGCAGCTGCAGCGTCGCAGTCGGACTTTTCAAGTCAGACCACTCCAGTGTCACAGTTCGAGATGGATGACATCCAAGACTCCTCACTCGCAATCCGTCAATCTCACCGTGGTAGAGGGGTACAAATGTTTAGTCTTCTACTTATACGATGATTGACGGCACTCCTTACAGAATCCGCGTTCAAGTTGGAGCTTACTATGGTCTCTACTGGCGGTTCCCTTGCACCTCATGTCTGGGGTGCTGCGTTTTGTGTTTGGCATTCTCCGTATACCAATTCCCTCCCTACCATTCATGACAACCAACTCCTATCACTCCCTCCGTTCTGCCTCTTCTGATTCGCGCAGCATTACCCAGAGGTGGGTGCAAGAACTTGAGGAAGAAACAGGAGCTTGCTCGTCCAAACGTTCAATGCCGAATGCAGTCTCTACGGGATTCGAGGCAGGGCCATCGACTGCAAGGCGTCATATTTATCCACCAGCGACTATAGAAGATAATCCGAAGATTTTACCCGACTTTTTTGACGGCAGCTACGAAGATGTTATCGACGTTTGCCAGAAAGAAGGACGCATAGCATGTGTTATCCTTGTCAGTGCTGAGCACGATGACGATGCAGAATTCAAGAGGTGCGTATGTCGTTCACCCTACATAATTTCATTTTGTTCACTATTCACAGGTCTACCCTTACTGATACAGCCTTCGTCAAGGTATTGCTAGACAACGACTTCATTGTTTGGGGCGGGGATGTCCGCGATAAAGCTGCATGGGATGGTAGGTTTTACATTCAATCTCTCTTCTACAAAATCTAATGGCATGCTCAGCTTCCCAAAAATTACAAGCGACTACGTATCCTTTCGTGGCTTTCCTCGCGCTTCAGCCTAGGCGTCATACTGGTTCTTCCAATCCTTCCCCCGTTGTCACCATCCTCTCACGTCACCAGGGACGTACAGACGCAACTGCTTCAACGTTGATCGATCATCTCAACACTCAGTTACTTCCACGCGTTACGCCCTTTCTTTTACGATTTAAGACGACGTTGCAAGACCGCGACCGTGACCGGCGCATACGTGAGGAGCAAGATCGCGCGTTCAGAGAGGCAGCTCGCAGAGATCGTGAGGCTATCCAGGCGAGAGTGCGGCAAGAAAAAGAGGAGGAAGGACGTGCACAAAGGCATGCAGAAGCAATGAAGCGAAAGGAGGAAGACTTGGAGAGGCAGAAGCAGCAAGCAGGGATACGCATGGAGTGGAGAAAGTGGATGCGCAGACACCTTCTATTACCTGAAGCACGCGGCTTGAGACTGGCAATCAAACTCCCCGGAAATGGACGCGTCATCCGCAGTTTTCCTCCTACGGCAACCCTGACTTCGCTTTATGCGTTCGCGGACTCGCAGCTTATCCCGTCCACTTCTCGCCCAGAGGACGATCCCTCGCAAGCGCCGGAAGGAGCTGTCGACAATATCCCACAGCTTGATTTTTATATTCACAGTCAGACAGCAGGGCAGACGTGGTGGGGCTTTACACTTGCTTCAACATACCCACGGAGGGAGTTTAACTGGAAGCCAAATGCGTCTTTGGCAGAGGTTGGTCTGACAAATGGAGAGCAGATTGTCATGGAATTTATCACTACACATGAGCCCACTGGCGAACATGGCTCTGACGACGAGTATGAATCGGAGAGTGACTAAAACTACTGCATTTTCATGTACTTTATGGACAGTTTGATGGAATGTTTACTTTACGTGCAGGTGTTTGCGGATACGAAGTATCATATGTAATTATTGACTCAGTATTGTGCGCACGAATGATTCGTAGTTTACGTTTCCGTCGCTGGAGTGCGTAGTTAGTAATGTATACCACGGAACGGAGGATGTATGCTTACGGGCCGATCTGAACACCCTTGAGCAGCTCGTCAACTTCCTCGTCTGACATCTTCTCACCAAGCTGCGTCAACACGTATCTCAGCTCGCCAGCTCCAATAAACCCGTTCCCCTCTTTATCGAATACCTGGAATCCTCGGATGAATTCCTCTGCATAGCGATCAACACATTGTTAACCTATAACGAAGGGCATGGTACGTACCAGGTGTTCCTGCAGGCTTGAAACCGTCTGGTCTATTAAGGATGGTCAAGAATGTCTTGTAGTCAACTGCCACAGGTTTAGCGCTAACATGAGTAGTATGCGTCCGACTGACCTTCTCGTGGTGCGCTCGTAATGATATCTGTAACTTCAGCCTGCGTTGGGTTCTGACCAAGTGCGCGGAGGAGGTCGCCCAGAGTCTCCCGAGGAACAGCGCCAGTGCCTTTCTTGTCGAAGAGCGCGAAAGCCTCCTTGTACTCTGTTAGGCGATCAGTTCGCAATATATTAGCCAGAAAACGCGAAAGACCCGACCTGCGTTGTCACTCTGTACGAATAGGTCAGACCTTCGCTTGCTTAGGCGCCTCAAAATGAGAACTCACCATGGCTGCTTGTCGGTGCTATGGAACACATTTGGCTCGAGCATCGACAAGCATACCACTTGATCGCTTACATAATCTCGCAACGAACAGATGTAATTCAGGCTTTCCTAAGAATCATATGTACATTCCACCCTCACCGACCTCCGCAAGACTTTGCCTCGCTTTTTGCAAGCCAAATGCGCCCCCTTGAGGCACATTTCTGAGTGTCCATGTACTGGGTGATTTTGCACCGACAACCCCAAACAGCCTCTCGTTTACTTCCATCATCATCTCAACAGACCATACGCGATCTCCTGACAGACGTGACAGTTCGCTAGGTGATAATTTGGACGGCGCAGCACGGGGTGTGCCAGGAGACGGAAGGAGTAAAATTACGCCGCCACTATCTTGATTGCGTATGTTCATCGCAGACATAAATGCCGCCGCCGTGGACTGGAGAATATTCGGAGGGGCAAACACCCGGAAGGGATCCTGAATACAGCTCGGTTAGGAGATCTTTGATATGAGTGCTAGACATACCAAGGATATATTCTGGAGAGACAAATAACGAACGGACGCCTCATGCACGGGCAAGAGCTCCGATGAAATGTAGTTCTGTACGGCATACGTGTCGAGTATGGAAATGCTGAAAGATCAGCACGGTCAGCTTGGTATGTAGAGTAGGTAGAGTACACACGCGGATGGGCGGAGGCGATTCAGAATATCATTCGCATACTTGTTCATCGACCATAACGGCAATGTCGTGGTAGCCTCGGAGACCAGTACGACTGCACGGGTTGACGAGGGCTTGAAGAATGATCCTACCTGTGATACTTGATTTGCGTCCGTGTATTATTCAAGAAAAATGAGAGCATGTACTAACCTGAACATTATTGATAAATATTGCGCCCTGCTGTTCCCCTAGGTCTGCTCCATCAACCCAAAACCTTCCTGCAGGGCCAGATACGATGACAAGGGGATTCCCAGTGGTAAATTGGCCCTCGAATATGGTGTGCACAGCTGGAACTGCATCAGCTGGTTCGCGGGTCGAGAGTGGATTGTATTCATCCTCATCATCCGACTCGATAGCGTAACGTGGTGGAAGGGCATCAGCCAGGGGATCTATTTCCTGCACTGCAGGTTAATCGCTGGTAATTCTTTGGTGATGTGACTCACCATGATTCAAAATCCAAGCTTGGAAGCTTCAGGGTCGACAACGAAGTTCGAGTGGGTAAGATGACGCGTATTGCAAAGTCTTCTGGAACAGGGTTTACGGGGTCCAATTGGCACACGCGTGTGACTTGAATTACGTACAATACATATTCGCAGAGACATCATGTTGACCTCAAAATTTGCAGGGCGCTGCGCTGTGGCTCTGCGCACTTTCGCGTCCGCGGCGAGCCAAAGACATGAAAATCCTCTGGTAAGCTCAGCAGCTCCTATATCTACGTGTCTCATACCACGTCCTAGTAGGGTCTCCCTTTTCGTTCACCCCCTGCGCCCCAGATGCCTCGACGCGCTGGGCCAATCCAGAAACGACATATCCCGCACGTAAAACGGGCAATCGTTGTGGCTAGCGGAAAAGGGGGTGTCGGCAAGAGCACAATAGCAGGTACGTCCCAGTGACAATCGAACACACCTTGAATGATGATGGATGAATTTAAGTCAATCTTGCTTTTTCCCTTGCAATGCTGCCTCATCGACCGCGAGTGGGCATACTTGACCTGGATATTTTTGGACCTTCCGTGCCTACCTTGATGGGACTCCAGCATTCAGACGACCCACTTTTAACTTCTGGTTTGTTTACGTTTACTGGCCCACATTCTGAGCTTCCGGGTGACTCTATCACTAGCTGGCGCCCTCATCCCAATAACCAACCATGGCATTCCTACAATGTCTATGGGATACCTCGTCCCTAGGCCGCCACCTGAGTCTACAGAATTCGAAGGTGCAATCGTCTGGCGCGGCCTTATGGTTCAGAAAGCCGTGCAGCAACTCCTCTTCGACGTTGACTGGCGTGACGCTGGGGGATCTGGTCCCGGCTTGGATGTGCTAATCATAGACATGCCGCCGGGGACAGGGGACGTCCCTCTTACTTTGGGACAATTAGTAGTGGTTGACGGTTCGTTTACTCTGATGAGCTATTCACATTATCGATTACCACCTGAAACGCAATAGGCGCAGTGATCGTCTCAACTCCCCAGGACGTTGCACTAACGGACGTGAGAAGAGGTATTTCCATGTTTAAAAAGATCTCCATTCCAGTAAGCATTTCCCTTGTCTAATATCTTTCGACTTCACCTTATCGTGTTCGCTGCTGTTTCTACTCATCTACAGATAACAGGCCTTATACTTAATCAAGCCTCCTTCCTGTGTCCCTCGTGCAACACCGCGCATGAGCTTTTTGGACCTCCAACTAACGCCTCGCGCCTCGGAATCACTGTCCTTGCACAACTGCCCCTGGTTAGGGGCGTGAGTTGCGGTGGAGACCGCGGCATTCCATACGTCCTTGAAGGTACAAACGGAAAGGATGGTAGAGCGGGGGAGATATGGCGAGATGCGATGAATGCTGCGGCAGGTGAGGTCTGGGCACTAGTTCGGAGCTCAGTGTAGTGCCACGCAGGTCATCTCGTTCTAAACTAAGCAGTGCACCGAAGTAGGGATCAACGACCTGGAGATTTGTGGTCAGGTTGAACAGGTAAAAATCTGCCAGCTTAGCATTTACAATCGTCTACTTAACCTTTTACTGCCCATTGCACTTCGGCCGTCGAGTAAGAGGGTCGGGCCTATTATCTCTATTCGTCCAGCCATCCAAGTCTACCCTATGCTTCAATATCATATTTATCGAGCCATATCTGGACTCTCGCTCTTATTCTTCTGTGCTCTACTCCATAAAGGCTGTAAGCATCCTCCCGTCTGACTTATCCGAAAAAACCGCTTCTTGGGGCTGGACTTGGCTGGCGCAGAGACCCCTTCCTCATTAACTCGGTTCAGACACCAATGTACGACGAGATTCGGGTGGACCATCTATTCTAGCTTTGCCCACAAGTATAATAAATATAATAATACAACAGGTAATACGAGAAATTAGTGAAGTTTGATCGCATGAAAGACACACAGCGGAGTATATCGGCATTACACCACTGAGAACCCCCCGAAATCCAAAAATGCCTCTTCCAGTGACATTTTTCGTACAACAAGTGCTTCGACGATGAGCCGCGGCTCCAAGCTTCCCTTTGTGATCTCAGTAGTATGAGACTCGAATGGTCGCAGCGTGGTCTCGGTTGAGGGAATGTCAAGATCGTTTGTAGCGGGTTCGGGCCGCCGGCATGGTCCCGGAGACATAGAAGAGGGCGCAGAGTGTATTTCGACAACGCTGGGCTCCTGCTCGGAGAGAAAAGAGTCTACTGCTGGTGCGCGAGTAGGGTAATCGTTGGGATGCGCGTCTTCGTGCATGTAGGATTCGACTTCCGGTGGCACGGACGTGGGTGACTCCTTACATTCAAGTATAACATGGAAGGACTCGAGGTCTGAGACAAGCTCGCACATCTCCCCAATATCAACACGTGGAGTTGGGACATGCAGGAGGGGGGGATTACGCTTGGCTTCCCGTCGCTTATCTCGGGAAGAGCGGCTTTTTGATTGCTTGCTCTCAGAAATTATGTGGGCTTGAGGCTCGGTTGAGTGTGTAGGAACTGGAGGGGCTGGATGATTGTGGAGACTGGAGTGGTGGGGATGATGGGTATGATGGTCGGAATGTGAATTAGGCTGAGTACGACTGTGTGCTAGTAAATGCTTAGGTTTCTTGCCCTTGCCCTTGCGCCTGTCCGAATGGCCTTGCACGGTGGATGCAACACGGCGGCGGAATGGGCGAGGTTTGTACACGGTCGCAATTTCGAGGTCCACCGTAAATGTCGCATTTTCTGACGACCAGTCACCTTCATCCATGCTGAACATTTCTACATGACTACCTGATGCGGGAAGATCATCGTCCGGATCCGTGGTCTCCAGCTCCGTCTCCGTAGTCGTAGCCGTCTCCGAATACTCGCTGGTCGGTTGCGTCTGTCTCCATTGTTTACCGTCTTCGCCCCAGTCTCCAACAACTCCGCTCACTTCGGCTGGCACCTCGATTTCCTTCACGACTATCACGCTTGCACCGATCTCGCCGGCCATCTCTTCGAGGGTGCCCAATGTCTCCTCCATCTCCCGCCTTGCCAGTCCTACGAGTACCCCGGAGTCGGCAACACCAAGCTCGTAGTACGCTTGCCCCCCACCTTCAAGAAGCCGCCATTTAAGCTGTGTAACGAGGTGGGTGAAACGAGAGGGGGAAGGGGAAATTAGATGAAGTTTGTACTCCACATTACCCTGTAGAATAGTGAAATGCAAATAGTAGTAAGGGTATTAGTCAAGATGCAAGGGAAACTAACCTCTTCATTTTCTGGGATTAACTTTGGTATTCCTCGTCGGAGTATTTCATGGTGCGTAGGCGTTGGAGAGATGGGAGTAAGCGAGTCCCATGGTGAGGGCACTCGTGGGCTCTCAGAGTCTGATTCGCCGAACATCCAGGACTCTCCTCCGCGTAAGATATATCCAAGATAAAATTGAAGAACCGGGAATGTAAATGAGTCTTTCAATGTATTCGAGTGATCATGGTCCTCCGTCAACTTGAATATGACTCAAACTGCTTGAGTTCCATGACAGATTTCCACCTCACGTGACCTAAACTTGACTGGGTTAGTTGCCACAGAATTATAGCGAGAGTTATCTACCTCTTGTTCTCTCTTCTACAAGGACATGTCTCCAGCTCTCTCGAATGCCGTGCGTTACAAGTCATGACAATGTCAAGTTCCCGTTTCACTCATAATATCACAGATGACTATAAAGCGTATCCACCGGGAGGTCGCAGACGCTAAGAAGGAGGACCTGGGCTCCATTACTCTATCCCCGTCTATGGACAGCCTCTTTCGTTGGGCAGGTACCATCCCTGGACCACAAGGGAGCCCTTATGAAGGCGGAGTATTCAACATCGACATACAGCTGGCGAATGACTATCCGTGAGCATGCTCCGTACTACCCGTACTAGCAGTTGGTGGCTCAGTCTTCGCTAACCCTGTTGGTAGTTTCTCAGCGCCAAAGGTTACCTTTGCCACCCGGATATACCACATGAATATTTCGGACAAGGGCAACATATGCATCGATATTCTGAAACAGAACTGGTCCCCCGCGCTGTCCCTCTTCAAGGTCATGCTGTCCCTCTCATCCCTTCTCACTGATCCTAATTCACGTACGTAATATTTGTTGTCCTGGCACTTTTAATGTACATGCATGTATTCTGGCTGACCAATGACTTTTTTTCTCTAGAAGATCCTCTCGGTAAGTTTCCTCATCATCTGCTCACGTTCTGTTTTCTTAATCATGGTTGCTGTGTGTGCAGTTCCCTCTATCGCGACTGAATATGTCAGGAATCGTGTACAGCACGACCGCACGGCTCGGAGATGGACAGAACTGTACGCTAGGTCACTCGCATTTGTGCCTGCACCTACACCCACTATAACGTCTACCTTCTCTGCACCACCTGTACCCGCACCCACCACCACCACCACCACCACCACCACCACCTCCACAAGTGTGTCTACAACCACATCCATATCCGCATCCACACCCACACCCACACCCACACCCACACCCACACCCACACCCACACCCACACCCACACCCACACCCACACCCACATCTACGCTCTCCGCAACCCAAGCTTCCGGATTAAGTAAGGGCAAATTTCGTGCCCCAACCAATCAACGTTCGTATGGTTCAGGCTCGTCTAATGTACTCGCAGAGACAATTGAGATCTCCGATTCCGATGATGAGACGTTGCGACCGCATCCTCCACTTAAACGTCCACGCGGCGCTTGGGATGAGGTGGACATCGATATCATCGAGGAAGAACAACGTGCAACCAGACGCCGGAGGGCAGGTGGGGGCAGAGGTGTGGCTCAGAGTACTATTGCAGGAGATGGGGAAGTTATTGTCATTGATGATTAGTGCTTGGTATGGTATGGACATAAGTCTGTACCATCAGAAGTTGTGCCATGACAGAGGAACAATGCTGAGTATAATAATGAAAGGTTCCTGACCCCCAGTGAAAACTTTCTGGCATATCTCGCCTCAGATGAAGTTGACCATTCGGACAAAATCTTGTGGGATCACCAAAATGGTACCTGTGACTCCTATGGTGCATTTCACTTAGAGGCCGCCTATTTTGTGCAAAATTTCCACGTCGCT
Source organism: Rhizopogon salebrosus TDB-379 (assembly GCA_029603245.1). NCBI lineage: Eukaryota > Fungi > Basidiomycota > Agaricomycetes > Boletales > Rhizopogonaceae > Rhizopogon > Rhizopogon salebrosus. The sequence continues at coordinate 62,540 of MU837425.1, forward strand.
CAAAAAAAATGGCCTGCCTTATTCCTTCAGTAGAAATGCTCCTTT
>MU837428.1:0-31052 GCA_029603245.1 Rhizopogon salebrosus TDB-379
TCTCTTTTCAACTTCTCAAGTGTTCTTCCCACTGGCGTCAGAACCAACAGGGGGTCTTGAACTCGTCGGTTTATAACCTTGCTGTATGATTAATTCTGATGCCGAGCGAGCATGAGGATCACAGAACATCGGCGCAGTCTCGAAGTCAGCTAGGCATTTGTTATTCGATTCCTTGCGGTGTCGAAGTCCGAGACAGTCTTTCAGATCTCCCACGACCCACATCTCGCGGACGATGTCTTTATCCAAGGGCATATAGGTTGACTTGAAGAACTTGAAAAGGAAACGAGGCGCTAAGTAAACAACGGTTAGGATGAAATCCCCAACGAACGCTATCATTGCGACTCACCCAGTGCCACCATAATAGAGAAAACGACATCGTCCAAAACGTGAGATTGCTGAAGAGGACCGAAGCCTAATCTAGAAATCCATTGGCAGAAGTGAAGAAGTTGGTGTTGGCCGGAATGAACGAGTAGATCACGAGCCATAGAATCATGACGAGGGATGACCCGATGACGACGGCCCAAGTGATAAAGGTCCAGCTAAGAGTGGCCATTTAGTGTTGGCTAGTCAACCCGACATAGGATGCTCACTAGTGAGTGTTCATCCCAACATAGGTGTTTGCCGCAAAAGCAGGACGTGAGGAAACAGCTCCCGTGTCTACTGCGACCACACGTCGTTCCTCGTGCACCTATTTAGGGACCCTCAACCACCTCTAATAAGATGAAATGTTGTCTTTAGCGTCGAATGGTGGTTCAAAGTGTAACAATTATGCTGCGCGCGTGGTCAGAGCATGGCAGTAATTCGCCGCAATGTTAACCGCCTTCATATGTTCCTCCACACTTTAGACAGCGCTAGACTTGACAATCTTAGTAACGCCACGAGGGCTGTATTGCTGGTGCTGCTGATGCAACCGTAGTGTGGGGTTCTTCTGTCCTACTTCAGTCGGAGGTGTTCAAAGAACGCGGAGAGTTCTTCGACTAGGAGATGACCAAGTTAGATCCATTGCCATCGGATGATTGGTACAGCAGCATGAACTGCCCGTATTGGATTTCATCACCACCTATGTGGAATGTGAGTGCTTTTACTGGTACCCGAGTTTATTGTAGATCTCGAGGCTATTACAAGGTGGACAGAGAAATAACCTCATGGGAACAAGTCGGCGATGTGCTGGCAAAAGTACACTGAAACGATTGGCCGACGTGTCATTGGGGACGATCGTGATGTTTTCAAGTGTCCGAGCGTCGGCGTTGAATATTTTGAATGACTTCCGGGAGTAGAACGAGAGGGTGCTCGTCGCTCGAGTCAATAATCGACAACTCGGCGAGCGAGCTTCTTCATAGCAAATTGGCACTGGCTTCTCTCCCGTAAGGGTATCCCGTGATTCCCGTCTGCACAGCTGTCACGTGAGTGTTCAGTCAGTTGTGCTATAATTGCTGAATCTAATATCAGTCCCATGCCAATATCTACGCAACCGAGAGACTCAGTCCTCGAAACACATTGTCCAGTCGATACATGATGTGGACAAGGAACGAGAAGAAGCTTAGACATGTCGTAATAACCTGCTAAGGGCGCCTGGACGTCACAGTAGCCGCCAACAACGAACAAACAAGGAGATGGTTGAGACACCAACACCATAATCTGAATCTACTACACGAGATGTTCCCATCGAACAGCATCCGCATCACGAGAGACGAGACAAACTTGCAGGAGGAATGAACGATTCAAACTTCAAAATGGGCTCAAACAGGATAGGCATTAGGCGGCATTCCTCTGCCGAAACGTGACAACCAGCGACAAACCGAGGTGCCACACGACGAAGCATATCATTGCACCGGGTTCCTCGTTGAGTCATTATTTCTCCTCTGCGCTTGGGTATGGATCAAACAGTCAGGCTGGATGGATAGCATGGAGAGGGCAAATTCAATCATTAGTTGATCATCCAGCCTGAGTGGAATCCATTGATCAATTCTGTGGCCGACCTATCCATCCATCCGCATCACCAACGCGCAAGTCTATCAGTGAATGAACTGGAGGTGTTAGAGCGAGGATCGCCGCTCCCGGATTTTGCAAGCATCAGCATAAGATATCGTCGCGTTGGACACCGCAAGGAGTGGATTTGGTCGTGGTGTTGCAAGACCTTGACAGGAATCTGTTCGTCAGATGATGATCAGAACGGCGTTCTAAGAGTAGACCTGGTGACTGCCCAACCGCTGGGAAAATCCCGGTCAGTTGACTGATGGATCATCCCAGCTGCATTGAGGAACGTTTCATCCCAGGTACATATTTCAAGAAAATCCTGTTGCCTATTATTGACTGTCGTCCTATGGCAGTGCCAAGGTATCAATCCAAAGCTAATCCTACTTAAAGTGTCACTGGGACGAGCGCCTTGGGAAATCTGTTGAAGGTACAATCATATATAATGGCACGATATCCAATGATGAAACTTTCTCGACCATCGTTCCCTTGAAGATTATTGCGAGGGGCTGTGCGCATCTCCTTGCTCAGCGCGAGTAAAGTATTATGTATTCCTGAACGCTATGCGACGTTCATCCCATAACTGGGCATGGGGCTGTCACCGTCGAATGATATACTGTCGATTCCTCTTGGTGTGTTATATCAGTCTGAAGGCGCTGCACTCAAATGATGAGCCCGCGGTGGGAACGCTCGATCGTGCGTGTCCACAATTGTACTTTAAAAGCGAACCTCGCAGCGACGTTATTCCTTTCTTGACTTGCAGGCAGGTCTAATAGGGCACGTACAGTATTTGATATTTCCTCTTCAAATGTCTTCTCTGCCGGTCTCAGAGCAAGTGGGTTTGCAGATCACCAAGGTATGCCAGGAACACAGCTTGATGGATTGGAGACTGACCAACTGATGTTGGACCCAGTATACCAATAGTAAGTATCCGTAGATCGCCCGAAAGTGGATATGGGGCTGACCGCGTTGTCTTCAGTTGGTGCTTTTGCTGTTCTTGTAAGTATCGAACTCACTCCGAGTGGTGTTTCCCGTTCAATATCTCTTTTTAACCTCTCAGGTATTCGATTATTGCATCACGTTTCAGGATGAGGTTGAGCATCGGATTTGTTTATGACTATCGTTTTCCTTACTCTACGAAGGTGCAGTGGACCTGGTCTAGGTCATGGGATGTAACCCGCGTCATCTTCGTCCTTTCTCGATACTTGCCTTTTGTAGGCGCTGGATTGACTGCACGCGGTAAGTCACTGGCACCCCTCTGATGAGGCACTTATCGCGTGTTAAAGTTGCTGATGCGCCACATCTTAGCCGCACTCTATGTCAGCGGTCCGGTAAGTCTGTAGAAGATATCGAGTTGTTTCTACGATAAGCTGATTGTATGGCATGGCGTAAAGTGTCCATCTAATTTGACAGAGAACAGTGAGTGATTGCGGCCAGCGATTTAATTAATTCTTTACTCAGCTTCGGGAATGTGATTGTCAGTTATGCATATTTTAAGTATCGCTGCTGCGGAAGGTGCGAGTTACTTGTATCGCTATCAATGTTGAGAATATGAAGGGACGTGCTTTCCTTGATAGGCTTGCTGCTTCTTCGGACCTGGGCATTCTGGCAGAAAAGTAGAAAACTACTGATTGGATTATTGTCTTACGCCGCGGTGCGTGTTTTATCGTGGGGAACAACTTCAACTCGAAGAGCATTGACCTTAAATTTGCAATAGGTGACGGTAATCGCCGTCTTTCTTGTGAACCGCAGTCCAATCCAGTTACTTCCAGGACGTGAGTTCATGTTTCGTTCGCACTTCGGCACAGGTGTCTTAACGTGGTCATTCAGCGGAGCCCTCACCGGGATGTAACTTCGAGGCGTCCAGAAATGGTGCAGTGGTATACTTTATCTTGGCGGTTTATGAAGGCGGTCAGTTGTTATGAATGACGTACTATCAGCTCACCCTGACATATACGACCAAAACTTCCAGTGATATTGTTCCTTACCGCCTACAAGAGGTTTCACGACTATGGGGACTTCCAGAGCTCGATTGTGAAAACCGTCTACGGCGATGGCATGTTTTACATATTCGGCGTCATCGGTGCGTGGAAATAATTGGCTCTGAGGGTTCTTATTGAGCAACTTGTTTCGCAAAGCTATCACGGTTACCAATGTTATTGTTGGTGGTGCATTTCCCGTGCGTGCGCATGTCTATCAAATTGCTCGAATAACTCGCTTACCTTGTGTCGGTTGTCTGCAGGTTGCATATAGCGACATGTTTGATACGTATGTCATCCGTTGTCCTGTGGCTACTGACCAGTTGATGTGACGCTATGTTAGGTTCCAGCTCGTCATTCATAGCGTGCTAGCATCACGGATTTTATTTCGCCTTCGGAGTAGTAGCAACCAGGTCCACGAGACGCCCTTGGTGATGTTGTCAGAAGATATGCGCTATCAACTACCTTCACATTTGCAGACGAATGAGACAGGATGTGAAGTGTGATCAAACGGACTTGGTGACTTGCGGTCGTCGGATTTGGACTGGGACACTCTTTTGTTGGCCACTCGCACTTGTAGCAACGAACTGTAACGAACACAAAGATGTTGATGAGGAAATTCATGCTCATGGAATCTCACTGGTCTGCAGGGTTTCCTAAGTCACGGTAGCCCTACGGAAGCAATTGCCGGAGTTTTCCGAGACAATAGATGGTTGTACGGCATCAGCCTTCTCTTTTGTCTTTCATAACAGCCGAGACAAAGGAATGAAACTAGTAGCATCTTCTTCCGCAAATTTGCGACTACGCTTAAGTATGACACGGATTGTCAACTTGGAGCAGGTTTCTACTCGCGATCCATGATGAACTGCCACCTTCGCCGCCCATGCCATATCAACGCCCTCCCAGTGGAAATCCTTTCATACATATTCATGCTCGCCACCCATAGCACCTCATCCTCAATCAGCGACTTCAGTCGAAGATATGAGGTCCCGTTTAGCCATGATAGCGTCACAATGCCAACTGTACTGGCGTCCGTACACCGACACTGGAGAAATATCGCACTGTCGACCTCAACGCTATGGTCAAGCCTGGTCATGAGTCTTGACCAGGTCGTCCGCGTGAAAGCTGGATTAAATGCCAGTGGCCAACACACGTACACCGCTTTCCTTGATGTGCAGCGCCTGGCCGCACATATCGCGCGGTCACGAAACTCTCCGGTGGACATTCTCATCGACACTCGAGATCCAGATTGGGATTTCGAAGATAATGGGTAAGTTACACCTTATTCTTAACTTATAGTGGTTCAATTATTTCTGCGTTCAGGGAAGAATGTCCGAATTACGGTGCAACATCCTCCCCATTTACCACCTTGATTCCCCAAATCCTCGACCTTCTGTTCCCGCAGATGTATCGATGGCGTTCGCTGACGATCCTCAGCGATACCTGGGCGCCGCTTCGTGTCGCCCTCGAATGTCTCAGTGTGCCCACTGTGACCAATGGCTCAGGTGCTCCTCGCCTTGAGACCTTAATACTCATGCGATGCAATGAGTTCTTAGGCCACTCAGACACATTCATTCCACACTCCCAACCAATCATCAACGGGATCCCATTCGTTGCTCTGATGGGTGATCCCCATCAAGCCCCCGCACAATATAAACCCCTCCCGAAACTACGGAACATAACTCTTGTCGGCGTTCACTTGAACTGGGCAGATTTTTCTCGGTATACTTTGGGTGCAGCCTTCGATCAACCGCTTTCGGGCGCGTTGAATTGTATACAGTCATTGGAACTTTCACAGCACTGCCGTGAAGTCAGACCAACGTGCGACGAATTCTCACGGATCCTTAAAGCTTGTCCTTTCCTGCGCAGACTTGCCATTAGGGTCTCTGGACCGACGTTTGATAAAAGCGTCAGACCCAGCGATCATCCGGTATCGCTTCCCCTGCTTGAGGAGCTTCACATAGGGTATACTAGCGTCGATGATGCTGCCCTGCTGCTCAGTGAGATCAACGCCCCCAACCTCGTTACACTTGCCATCGAGGATGCCAATCATATCGCCAGTCTTGATGATGAGGACGCTGGCCCTCTCCTAACATACTGTGCGACTGGCTTGTTCGACTTATGTGACATCCTCGCGGAAACTAGCTCAAATCTAGCGATCAAGCCACCGTTTCCGCAGCTCGAGCGATTGTCGCTCGATAGCGTCAACGCATGCATATCTCCATTCACTCTCCTCATGGCTACCCTTCCGAAACTCCGTGATCTGTCTTTGCGTCGCACGCCGAATGCACTCACAGCTCTATTACCCATCCAGATGCCTTTCGTAGACGCATGTACACACACTATCCCCTGCCCTGGCCTCGAGTCCATCGAGATCTTCTGCGCCGAGAAACAAACCAAACACGTTCTTGATTTTGTGTTGGGGGAGCGCGAGCAGAATGGTGCAGCACGTGTGCCTGCGGTTGACATGCACCTTGATGCGTGCTCCATGGATGTGGAGGAAGATATTGGAGAGTTTCAGATTGTCGAGGGCGATGTGGCTGGGATGCAGCCTAGATACAGGGAGTGGGAACTAGATGAAGAAGATCCATTTGCGCCTGGTGGTGTCTTCAATGATCCCGAGTTCGACGAGGCATATCATCTTGTATCGTAGATATTGGTCGAGCGTCCAAAATCTCTGTTGATACACCTGCAGTACATTACCAATGTAACGTCGTTGTAAAATGCGTCATGATATTGACGTTGAAACCGCTATTTGCGCTCTATATATCTGCATTAATAATGTTGATTATAATACTGCAGGCCTAAGCGATCATCAAGAACGTGGCACCGTCATACATGGCGCAGATTCGAGTGAACTCATATGCCTGCTTCAAGCGTTTCTCAAAAAACACATGTTCCACGTCAAGTAAGTAGTACATATACCTATTTATCACGACTTGTATATTGGGCTTAAGGTACGGGACGGTACCTGACTACCTTAGCCCAGTTCTCCCACAGCAAACACAGGAATGTTTAGAGCCCCTGAGCATCGAAGCAGTGAAGTCGGCCATTCAAGACCCACCATGCCGTAGTACTATAATATGTCCCACATAAGATGGATGACGTACGACCGTATGTGGTCCAGCCATGACAAGCTCGAGCCCATCACGATCAGTGCGAATTTTAAACTCGGCAAATGTATATAGAAGGACATTGGAAACCGGTCTGGAGTCTGGACCCGGTGACCAATGATACTTATAAGATGTGCCTGTGTTGGGATGTCCAATCTGTGGACATGGCCGGCCTGTGTCACTATGACCAGCGGAACGGGGATCATGAGTGGCGGAGCATCGATATGGTGCTTAAGAGTGCACGCAATAAGCCGAAATATAATGCATAGAGCACTCACTCCTATCGTGTGCCTCCATCTGTACGTTCTGCCAAAGGACATGGAGAACTGAATTGTAGTGTCATACACCGACACCGTCCAAATTGATATTCACAACAACTTGGCATCGCCAATAGAGTTTGAATAGTATCCTGGACTACATGTTAGATCCGGAGGAAGACTATGTATCAGCGCAGAGACGTGTCCGCTATTTCGGCTTTGTCCGCGCCATACTTTTGAAACTGCAGGACTTACTAGTAGGGTTTTATAGATCGACCTTTACTAGAGTAGTATGTGAAACCCGTGACGATGGCGCGTGGAAACCTGCAGAACACACCACTACGAGAGTCAAGGTTGGGGCCATAAAAGTCTATCAGCCGCGGCACACGGAGTATACGGATGTGCAATTTCAGGCGAAACTCGAAAGCCAGTTCTCACTTGAGGTGTCATGCCACCGAGGGGGGGTGCGGAAGTCGCAGTGCAGACGCGCAGGAACCAGTAGCATAACTGCGGGCGATCTGGGTACAGCGTCCGCTATAAATTTCATGGTTTGAATGTACTGATGCATGTAGCCAACTGATGGATTAATGAAGGATCGATATTGTCGATATGTGGCGATGTCGAAGTTGTACTCCGTACTTTGCACTCCAGGACTGACGCGGACGAGTCAGTGACGGCGCATTTACTACTGAAGCCACCTGACTATTTGGGCCACAGTGGGGTCAGCACAGACTCCGAATGTAGATCGAATCGAAGCCTAACACGGAATCACCATGGGATGAGGCAAATTGGGCTAACATTGACGGTGGACAATTTGAAATGTATGCAATGCTGTCTGAGATCTCAGCCTGTCTAACGTCACGTTACGAGACACTACATACCACCTGGAGGGAATTTTAGACAAACAGGACGGATGTGCGGGGCGTGCTGCCAGCTGCCTGACGTCAGGGTCTTCCTATCATCAACTAGCATCATGATTCGTAAGCGGATCTTCTCGCTAAGTCTTAGTTTTCTCAAGCTCATGATCTGAGCAAACTTCCATTGATAGACTATTGTTATCTATAGAGTGGAGATAAAATAGAAACTCTGTCAGGGACAGAACTTATATGTACTACTAAGTACCTCAAAAGGAGATTGAATAAACTACATATCATTTTGTTGGTGAGAGGAAGCAGACTTATGTGGATATCACATCTCAGTTTCGACGGCAGTGGCAAATTCGCTAGCTTAGTCTTAAGACCAAGCACTGGCACGGCGCCCGTACAGTAGCCTATGAGTACTAGGAATGTCGAAAGAATTGCGTGATCTGAATAGGACGTCGGACGAACATATCCGAAATTTCAGTGCACTTTCACTGTGAAACAAGCACTCGTAGTAGACTGGATGAACATAAATAGTTACCGTGCAACATTTGCAGTGGCTTGTGGAGAAATCGACTGGATGGATTGTGACTCCCCGCACTTTTTTGTCTCATCTGCAGCTTGCACTCAAGATAAGCTAAGCCTAGCCCCTGAATAAGCAACGCAATGCCAGGAAATGCTGTACACGTCGGTCCCATTCGGCGGTTTGATTGCATGGATCATCAGTTACACTCCGGGATTATGAGTCATTCTAAGATAGGCTCGGTCATAGGTACCTCTATCCGAGAACTGCATGGTATTTGCAGCGTGGGCGCACTGGGATTTATGAGGCAGTTGGGATGTACTCTGTTGGATTCAAGAAATGTTCCCAGCGACCACGTATATGTCGTCAAGAAGGTCCAGCAGATCTTGGAGAGAAGCATTCTCCCAGCGCATAAGACAAGGGCATTATGCAACGAACGGGAGGGTCAAATTGATGAACTGGTGTCATGACAGGAGATTCATGCTACAGGTGCTGACCTTCCTGACGTGTGTTGACAACTTGACATGGATTCCTCTAGATCACTAAGGGTTTAGGGAAATCGGGGTAGTCATCATCTTGACGTGTCCATCACTTCCATAAGCATTTTGCTGTTGCATCGTGTGCTGCTTTTGACAGAGTCATTAAAGCCCGTGCATCCACCATGTGACGTTTCAAAGCCTCTTGATTGCAATGGGCCTCCCTTATATTGATTGAGAAGTCACAGGAAGTGTGTGATCGGCCCATCATCCGGTAATGTGCTGACCTTCGAGCTTCCCTCCTGACTTGGCTCTCTTTGGTTCTACACGAGTTCATGATGGATCGGTCTATTTTTAATACGCCGCGTTGTTCACGCCGGTTTATCTTCTACCCTGGTGTCGTCAGCGTTGATCTTGTTGTAACCATTCACCCCAGGTTTACGTTAGACAATATGTCGAAAGATGTGTTAATGGTTCAGGCTCACGAAAACATTTATTGAGCGCCTGGAGGCGGGTTAAGGATGACGCTGTATCAACCAATCAGCGGTGACGGTTGTAGCCCACCAACGTGACGGTGAGTTGAGCCCTGGGGGGTGGCATGCGTTGCTTGAACGATGCTGTGTGCTTAGGAGCTATCGAAACCCTGATAGTGCGGCGAAACCGGGCAAATTGGGCCACATTTTAGCTGCCCTTTCCTCGGTCATTAACTCTTTGCACATGGGCCGTTAAAGGATATCACGGTTAATTCGCAGCACCTGGTTAAGCTTTGGACAGAGTAGTCCGCGGAGTTACAGAAGTTGCGCTGAGTTCCTTGCTAAGGAGAGTTGGGTGCCTCGGGCTCGTCGTTGTTCCTAGCAGCGATTGCAGTGGAATGTTTAGAGCAATGGTAGGGTTCCCATAAGATAAAGAGCAGAACAAATAGAATCTTGAAATTGCAGTAGGGATATTTCTCAATTCATGATCAGTGATCAGTAAATAAAGAAGTAGTTTGATCTTTGATCTTACTCGGACCGCATAATAACAAAGTACGGACACGTCATTGGACGACAGTCAGGAACGTAGGTCCCGATATGGTAGGTTCCGGTACGGGCCGGAGGGCGGCGTCCCTGGGAGATTGGCTCCAACTTCTTCTTGTCAGACAAAGTCCGTTCACTTGGTTTAATACTTATTCTTTGCAGTCAAGACCGACCTTCACTTTTTCAGTTCTCATTCCTATAAAAACACAGCATGTCTTCACCTCAGGAGGAGCAAGAAAAGGCTTCAACGTCGATCCTGAAGGAGAGACGATTCAAGTTGAGTAGGTTAGTCGCGATCTCTGTCTCTCTGCCTCCATTTCCTCACTCCAGTTATCTTTCAGAGCGTGTGATCGTTGTCGGTGAGCGCTTGGTGTACTTTATCTGCAGCTAGCCATTGCTGAGATGACCCAGCCGAAGGAGAATAAAATGTGACGAGGGCCATCCGTGCCAGGCCTGTCTCACCGCCAATTCACCATGTACCTTCGAAGAACCAGGGAAGCGAACACATCCTCATAAGTCAAAGTTCGTGGTGCATACGCTTTTTTCTGGATACAGAGACTTATTCTTGCCTTGCAGAAGGACTGCGACTCTCGAAGATAGAATGCATCAACTTGAAACTCTCATTCAGGCAATCCCACCTGCAGTCTTTGCTGCTGGAGGTTCTGGCGCAGCTGGATTCTCATCCCAGTCGTTCTCGTCAGACAGCATCGCCAGCCCTCTGGCATCCTTCGCCTCAGCAAACCATACTTTTCCCGCGGGTGTTCCACCACCGTCGTTGCATGTTTTCCCACTTACAAATCCATCTACCCACTTCACGACAGCTCCATCCGTGAGCCCTCCCCGAACTCAAAGCCCAAACACCGCGTTTCGCTCGATGCTTGGGCAGTCTTCTCATAACCAAAATTCATCGGGATCCGAACAACACGAAGAGCCTTCACGCATGTCTATATCGGCTTCTTATCTGTACTTCGACGATGAGGGCTACGCACGTTGGCAAGGAGAGACCTCTGGTCTTCCTCTGTTAGACCTTCTGGTCGAAAATCACACTCCAGTCAAGTCTGAAACCGAGAAAAATTCTCCAGATCCGACGTGGACAAACCCATCTTCTAACGATTCCACAACTTGGTTTCCAAATAGGACGCCTAAACGCACTGACGTTAATCCTGAAACGCTATGGCGCCTTATCACATCGTATATAGTCCCTGAGCTCATGGACAGGTGGATTTTTATTTTCTCCTTAGATTCTGGGCTTGTGCTGATTGACTTGCGTTACTAGCCTAGTCCAGTGCTATTTATGTACGTCTTACTATATTCTGCCCTTCCTTCATGTTCCAACATTTTTGGCGGTGCGTGGTATTCACATGGTATGCTTCTTATGTTCACATAGCATATCCAGGATTATGGAAATCCCAGGAAATGGGGTGAGCCCGGTTTTGCAGCCTTCATTGTGGCTATATGCTGTCTTGCATCACGTCACATCGACGATCCGCGAGTACGGTCAGATCCTAGTGACGGTGTGTCTGCTGGCACACAATGGTTCGAGCTATTTGGACGGCTGCGCACTCTTCCAATTGCGGATTCCCCGACGCTGTACACTATCCAGGCGGATCTAATCGCCGCAGTATATGCAGTTGGATTAGGAAAACTCTCCAAAGCAGCTGCACTCTTATCCGAGGCCATCACTGTGTCGATAGATGCTGGTCTGCATCGATCAGCTGATTCCTACGACCTCTTTAATCCCATCGAGGACGAAGTCCGCAAGCGCACCTTCTGGTGCGTATACCTTTGGGACAAACAACTGTCTGCGCATTTTGGCCGTCCTCCCATGATTCGCCTTCGGGACACTGACATTGGGGAGCCAGCCGTTGTAGATGACGAGTTCATCACCCATGACGGAGTACTCCCTCAGCCTGCAGGAACTGAAAGCCGTATGAGTGCATTTATCGCCTCCGTGAGGCTCATGGTCGTCATGGAGTCCGTGTTGGATATACCACCCCCGCGCAACCGGACATGTGACTCTTTCCCATTCTTGCTACGCGCTGCCAGTGTGCTGCCCGGTCATATGCGTACAAAGGATATGCGCGAAGAGGAGGCATTGCTGGATGAAATCCGACGAACGATTCCTCCGTATTGGGCCCATACATCGGAAACGCTTGCGAGTGATGATGTGATCAGGGTCACTCAGGCCGTGCGTCTGCATTGCGCGGAGCAGTTTGTCCGGATGCTGATCCATCGACATCGCTTCTCCAACTTTGTGGCGGAGAAGGCGTACAACGCAGCAATGGAGGAGGATCTCGGAGACGCGGAGAGGGAGGAAATGGCTGCGGCGCAGTCTTGTGCATTGCAAATTATCTCGTCACACATGCAGGTAGCGGGGAAGGGGCTAATGACATATTGTGAGTGTCCTCATCATAGATCTCGTTGTTCATTGTCTAATAAATTTATGTTAGATGGTGTACATGTCATTCACCAACTCACGCAAGCCGGAAGAACACTCGTTGCCATATTGATTAACTGCAAGAGTGAAAAGCTTCAACTCCTGATTCAGCCTGCGCTTGAAGCACTTCGCCAATGCGTGGGTTTGTTGAGGCGATTCAGTGGGCGATATGTGTGTGGACAAAGGTCAGGAGACCTGATGGAAGAGTTTTGTCGCTGTGAGTTCCTTGTTCCTGGTGTCAGTGAACCTTGTGGCTAACGTACGTGAACAAGTGACACAAATTCCTCTGGAGACTTCACGCCCAGAAGGTCAGGAACAATCTAGTTCGCGTCCCCCCTGGATAAGACCCATCCGAAAAAAGACGCCCAGTGTCGCTGCCAAGGGTGCAGGAAGCGATGGTGGGTCACACCACAGCAGTCCCGAGGCCTTCTCTCCTTCTGAGTTCTTCGTCGACCCAACACTTACGGCCACGAGCCCACAACCGGTATCACAGAACACATTTTCGCCTGCGTCTGTCTCTGGGCCCGCATCATCACGATATCCACGGCGTTTATCGCTATCGGTGCCTAGTTTTATGGACCCTTCGAACGGCATGGACTTGGATGCCTCCGCGGGGATGTACATGTCGTCTCCGGTAGATGTGATGAATATGTTTGGGGACGGATCGATGGACGTCGCGACGCTTTTCCCGGGCGCGTCTAATTTCAATATTGGGCAGCATCTTGCTGACTCGCATGAGTCGTTGTACGGGCACATGAGTATGGGGAGTAATTTAATCTCGACCCCTTGACTTGGTCGCGCATGTATAGGTTGTATGATATGATATTATGTTTTTGGATGCAGGCCGGTCTGTATTTTGTCCGACAGATCTCTGGATTGGTGGCTTGGCGGCTTGGCAAAGTTAGAACTCCGAAGCCTAGGCTGCCGTTATTTTGCAGTAACTACTTGGCAAGCGCTGAGCTTCCAGTTATTCTCTGAACATTGTGAATTGGATGCAAGACTGTCTACACCTGCCCTACGTCGCGAGTGCTTCCTACATGCTGCTCAGTACGGACACGGGGTTATAGGGACGTAGAGACTTGTCTGATATGTGAGTCTGTATCGATGAAACTTGTTTTGTTGACTATAGTGTACTTGTAGACATTTGCGGTACGCCCCTGCCTGTTCCAAGATTACAAATATCAGACTGATGAGGACATGAGACACCTCACCTCTGGGTACTGCCAAGGAACATGTTCCTCCGAAAATACGATTCTCTATCGGACTAAAGCACTCCATGCTGTATGGCGACTCGCAAACTGCTACACATGCGAAATAGATCATTGAATATGCTGCGGTGTCTCTACTTTGCTAGGCCGGTATTTCATAGCGATGAATAGACGCGATTCTGCCTTAACATAAACAGCGCACGACAGATGTATCTGCTATCGTTTCTTCCACTGGATGATCCGGCTATTTACCCCTCGCTCTGCATGGTAGCTGGGAGCGCTTGCCTCGTCCATGTTCACTTCGCTATCGCATTACAGCCACAAGACCATCGAAGTTGGGGGAAACAAAGGCGCCCGCTCTATAGGCGGACTCTGGGTCCAAAGGGAAAACCTGACATCGGGTCCTGTGCGCAAGTAAGCAAGCCGGCTTAACACCATCGTCACGAAGTAGTCCCAATGTGCGAAACAAGCGCATATAGCGTGGAATACTGCATATTAAGCGGTTGATCAACCTGCCCACTGTGCCCAGCCATATCCTACTTGGGTGAACCCGATGGACAATGTCTTTCTGGACTTCTGGACAGCGTGAAACTCCCGCGGGCGGAGTTGTTTTTTCCAATATTTCGCTCTCAGCACTAGTTTCATAGTTCGTAGACCAGAATCGTTCCCAGTTCTCGCTTCTAACGCTTTGTAGGCTCTGATCCGCGGTCCACCCGACGTAGTCTTGCACAACCAAGATATGCTATGGGGATCTCACTTCGCCTATTCCCTGTCGATCCAAGAACCAGTTACGCTTATGGACTGACCTGTTCTCAATGGAGGTGGATATCTCCACAACTGTATTTTTGGGAATCCGTGTCTGAAATGGTGAGCGACCACCTGAGTGTTACTAGAAGAGTTATATGCGCATATGCGTTGGCCTACAGAGATAGAGCATGGAGGAGGCCCATGTACTCCAGACAAGTAGTCGTAGTTATGCCGCAACTTCATGGCCAGGAATCACTGAGAATGTTTTGCAGGAACGAGGATCATGATGGCCCAGAAGCCATGCCATGGAAACTACAAACACATCTTGCTATTTTGGATTTTTTGTCGCAAACTGCTCATATCTTACTGGTGAACTCGCAGCATTCTATGTTTCATGGCTCCTTCTCACAATCTTCACGGGAACCTCACGTCTTGGGTTCCTGTCCACCGCTCCTTCTGATTTGGGAAGCACAAACTGTATGCTTGGCCCGCATTAAATGATCCGCGGGTTGTCTCTGCGATGAAGTTCGCTATGAAAATGTGTGGTTATCTGAGCTGCATTCAAATAAGATGGATCCATGATATAAACTCACCCTATTAGATCGCAGTTCAGACTCCACTTCGCTCATATTGTCATGTGAACGACGCTAAGATCAGAGTTTCATTATTGGGAAAGGTAATGTTGGTCAACAGCCGAAGAACGTTATTGCAGCAACAGAACCGTGCAATCTCCCTAGTAAGTTCTCGTTACCGCTCGCCAATTTCTTGCAAGGGCGGAGGAGACGCAGCTGTCCTTCCTTTCCCCTTCACCGAGCGCCAGCACCGAAGGGAACCCTCGGTATCTCCTGCCTGAGATTCTATTTGTTACTTTAGCGATATGGACAATGTTGACACGAGTGTAGTAGGTGTCATGTATGAGGTTTTTGCATCATTCCCCGCATTGCCTGTACTATGTATCACCTCTCCACGTACGCCCTCATGATCACCCTCCACTCTAACAAATTACCCCACAGCATACAAAATCTCCCCAGTCTACTTCCGCGCATCTTACATGCCATGTGATTTTCCTACACGACACCTGTTTCCTCCTAGAGCATAGTCGCGCCATCAGTGTCCATCACAGCCCTTGCAACTTGCAGGCGGTGAGAAAGTCTAGGAAGTGCAGGCGTCCTGGACTTCCTTACCGCCGAATTTCGGCAACATGAGCCCCATGATCAGTGGGGTTACTTTGTCTTGGGGGTTGCTAGAGTTTCATCGGTTCTTCACCGTGCTTTGCATAAGGCCGTACTCAAGTGAAAGGGATGAATGAAGTTAGTAAATGATGTAGTAGGAATACTAACTTCACGTGGAATGCAATGTGTTTACCTATCGCAGGTGTTGGATGAGAAGAGGTTTGTTCTTCGCTTTCGTGATCGGTGGGGAAGGTCTGGCAAAGCCAGACCGCGGCTGCACGCGCGATCTGGAAAGGAATGTGCGACCGGCAGTTCAAAAGTTCGGGGTACGAACTTGAAGGAGCCGAGCGCAGAGGGGCCAAACCTTCTGAGCGTGCAAAGGTCAGTCTCAGGTCGCGGGGAGAAGGGGACCGCGAAGAGAAACGAGACCAGACCAAACACACTAGTATATGAGAATGGGAGGTGGGTGGGAGGTATTCGTCAGCGCTGAAGCAGCAAAATGCTCATGAGCGATCCTAGCCCTAGGCCCATCATACTCCCCGTTCCTCGTGAGCCGGTTCCGCAACTCATTCACACCGGCCTCCGCATTCACCAAGGCGCCATGGCACAGTGCCGCCTTCCAAGTTGTGATTAGGGCCAAAAAGACCGACGGGGTAGAACCAGAACGCCACCCAGTTGTGTTCTTTCATCGCCTTTCGCCTTGATGTAGTTCTCAACAGCTTCGAGGTCATCGGTATCTGACATTTCGTTAGAGGCGTATGCCGCCAGCAACGCCATCACCAAGTCAGAACAAGTCAGAGGCACTGTATCTCTGTCTGAGTTTGAGTCGGAGTCCGATTCCCAGTGAGTGATGCCCATTGCCAGTCACGAATTCAGAGAATTGATGACAGTAGAACATCATGCACAAGAACGACCCTGGAGACCAGAGACCCGCTCCGATCCCCACCACTACGGTGTGACGATATAAAACAGACTTGCGCCAACTCTAACGACAATTCATGTCAAAGCAAGTGCAACATTACAGCCAGTAAGAAGGGAATCGCGTACAACAAAAATGGGCGGGCGGAGTGAAAATGGTCAAACACAAATAACATCACTATGGGTACTTTCCCCTTCATATATTCAGGGGTAGTTCTATGCGTGGTATCACACACATGGGCCCTCCAGGCAAGCAATCATTTTTTGATCGGGAGGAGTTGTGTAAGCCCGGGACTACAATGTTCCGCGCTTCCAGTCGACGGCGTTCTTCAGCTGCTCGAGGGTGAGGAAGATGAGGATGGTGGTGGGCTGGAGACGCGACCATGCGGGGAGCCAGCCCTTGAACATGAACATAGGGCCTTCTTTGGCCAACGAGCTACGGATTACCCCGAGCGTTGACTTTGGAAATGTCAGCGTGGTGCTGTCAATCTCAAGGGACATAACTCACGCTGGATCCAGGTCCAGAAGCATTCATGATACGGCTCTTCAGCACGTCGGCGGGAGAGCAAACGGTTGTTGCAACCGTTCCCTGAAAGCCAGTTCAAGCGAAAACACTAGTTAATGAGTTGTGGTAGAACGTACTGCGGCGAAACTGGCCGTGAAATGACAAGCGATGTTGTCCTCGAAGTACTGTGTCTTCAAGAGTTCAGCCTTGAAGAAGTCGTACCTAAATAGAAATCAGATATGTGATATGGTGGATGGGACGCCGAGAAAACAACTTACGAAGCCAGTTGACTTGAGTTCATCAAAATGCTCCGGAATACATTGGGGCCCACACCTCGCAGAAGCGATGATGGGCCCTCTTCGCGAACCATCTGTGAGCATCACGTCAGCACTGCGGAAGAAACATGATCGGGTTTCAAATAGCAAAGGTCCAATGCAGCTGGGACGTAGTTGGAAGGAAAAGTAGAATAGGAAGTAGCGTCGCTGGCCAGACGCGACTGCATAACGATGGACAAGTCGCAACGTCGCGGCGTTCCAAATTAGTAATAGGTCATCGTCGCTGATGACGATGCCTCTACCGGAATAAAGGTTGATGAGGCATATAAACCTGTCAATCCATATACCCTGTGGCCTAGCTGCCTCTCTCTGTTCGTCCAGCCCAAAATGATCACGTATGAGAAGCGAACCGTCGACACGTGTGACAACCGTGCGAACGCGTACGACTTCCTACAGGAAGGTAACGGACAGCCCTCCGGAAGGGTGAACGGCATAGCGGGGTCGGGGATAGAGCGGCCCACAGGTGTATAAAGGACGGGCAAGCGAGAAGGGGTCCCCTCTTTCGCGTCCTCTTGTATCGCTGGCACACCCATCTAATGCACAGACCTGTGCATGGGCAACTCTTCTGGTGATATCATACGGTAACACTGTCCTTGGGACGGCGCATGACTGACGACTAAGGGGATGGAGAGGAAACAAGTAACGAGGAACCGCGAAGGCACGTCTATGTCACTGAAGCATGTCACTTACTCTAAATAGTGCGTCGAAGCAATGCTTGTAATTGAACCTCTTTTCGGGAGGTTTTGCGAAGTCACCTTGCAGACGGACCTGATAGAATGGCACGATTCGATGGAATAAGTGCGAGGCGAAGACGTTCCGGGCGGGAGCACAAGCCATGGTTCGACAGTACAGGATTCACGTAATGGAGAGCAAAGGCATGGAGAATGAGCACGAGGCAGAGTGCTGGGGCACGACACGCACCATTACGACCTCTAATCAGGTGACATGGTTGCTCAGGGCGAATGTCACAGGGATATGTCATTAGTACTTACCGCCAGGATTGCCCACGACACCCGCGATGGAACCAGCTAACTCGGATATCAATATTCCCTATCGTACGACGCCAGGATTCCGTACTCACCCATGACACCCGCCGCTGCAAGCATCCACGGAGGGCTTTGTGGGTTTACACCCAAGAGCTTCTTGCTTTCATCATATGCCCAGAAACGACACAGGCTGTAGCTCATCTGGCGCATCCATGTGCCAGAGATACCGTCGAAGAGTCCCCTGAAGCCGGCAGTGCGAACAGTCTTCTTGATAGACTCTACCATGCGTTTGTCACCCGACGCCTGAAGGCGGACCTTGGTAAGGTCGAGAGGGTGAGTGACGGAAGCAGCAATAGTTGCTGCAAGACCACCGAGATAGAAGGGATAAGGCTGCTTCTTGGGCTTCGCGACTGCAGGAGGCAGCGACGGGGATGCTTTTGTGTCGACTGGGGGTAATGGGGACGACATGGCTGGTGGTGGTGGTTTGTGAGAGAGGTTGGTAGATTCGATTGGGGTGAACCGGGCGCAAACTATTTCGTCCGATGAAGCCTAAGGCCTAATGAAGCCTTGCTAGGGGACTGATTCCTAAAGCAAACAGCTGACTAAGCGCTTCGACTTTTACTCCAAGACTTTCTTTTGTTCTACCTCATTTTTTGGGTCGTCCTGTCTCCGTCCTTGTTGTGACACACAGCTAGTTCCTTCCTGTTCATAGTAGTCTCAATGTTATGCTTCACGACGAGCTCGTCGTCCGCTCTTCATAGAGTGCTCTGAATTTACGGTATCCCGCGATCCAGAATCAGCTGCTCTACGTGGCCTGTCGTGTGACTGACCTTCCCTTCTGCCTCCCGTCATCCCCCGCAAATCCGATCACCTTCAGTCATTTTATTCCCAAGCATTATGACGAATATATATCGACTGTCATGTACGTGTATTATTAGGTCAGCATGGGTCCCAGACTACCCCGCGTTTTGCAATTGCCTTTTTCGACTTCCAATAGCACGAAATCACCAACCACCACTACTTTCTGACCCTTCATATGTCTCCTACACTCTTCAGATCCCATTCGACTTAAGTCTCTCTGGGTACCCCAGTTGGCTTCGTGCACGTGGCTTGAGCAATCGTGGGTTCGAGAACGGCGCGCGACGAGGCACCATCGCGTCGTGCGATTGATTGGCAGAGCTCACGCACGTCTTTGCGTGGACAGTCGCAGCCGCGAAGCTTATTACAGCCCACGCTGCGTGCGATCATTGAAAATCTGCACTGCGTGCACACATAGCAACTGCGATTTCTTGAGGGAAGTCTCTTGTCATTCGGTATATTTTCCAGTTCGCTTATGAGACAATTCACGCAGTGGTGTTGAATGCGCTTCTTATGACTGGCACTGCAGTGTGTCCATCTTTGACGGAATCCACGCACGCTAGCCTCCACGTCGTGGATGTCACCTCGGTCGCTATAGATGCTCAACCTTCTAGATATCGACCAAGTGTACTTGAAGTTCATTTCCTTGGCGTGTCCTACCCTTGGTAAAGTTTTGCCGACTCTCATGTAAACATGTGCTTGCGATGCATATGAAGCCTTGTTTATTCGATACCAACCGGCCAATCTTCTAAACCCGGAGGAAAGCGCAACAGACGACTCAGCAGCGATAGCCTGTAGGTGGCTCCTGGTGATGTGAGCTCCTGATGTCACTTAATTTGTACGGTATGTTGATCTCTGACACTTGAACAATATTTTGACAATGTACTACTGGTACTTTACTAGCAGGTCAAATAAAGTCGGAGTTGGTTTTAGCGTTGATGCAGGGCTGCCGTTACGGGGTAGCTATCGGGCCTAATCACATCCCTCTTGACCCGACCTTTGGCATAGGCAACATCCAGCGG
The DNA here is from genome assembly GCA_029603245.1 of Rhizopogon salebrosus TDB-379. Classification (NCBI taxonomy): domain Eukaryota; kingdom Fungi; phylum Basidiomycota; class Agaricomycetes; order Boletales; family Rhizopogonaceae; genus Rhizopogon; species Rhizopogon salebrosus. The sequence goes on from MU837428.1 coordinate 20,387, forward strand.
GGAAGTCCGGCTTCTCAGTGCCTTCACCGCGACGGTAAATATTCCTTATTTTGGAGTCCTTTACCGTTCATTGGAGCCAACGGGAATGGTGCGTTATCATGTTGTATAGACGTGCTGCATACTCTTGCAACAGCGAGGTGATAACTTGGGAGTTTGCAAGCGACACACTGAAGGTGCAAATCCCCATCTCACTGTTCGCTTGCCTCTTTTGACCTTACCTGTAATCGAGGTTTCGGCCCATGCATGTAATTTGATCTGTCTATCGTGCTTGCACGAGAGGGTCCGACGTTAATTCCAGGATAGTTAAGCACCGGGATGAGTGAGGTTAGGTGGGGATCCAACAAATGCCACATATGCACGATGCGTTGAATTGGATGAGACGGCGTACTCATGCAAGGAGGCTGGCTTGGTGTAGATATCACACACATCCTGTTACAAAGGCCAGTCTGATACCCTCCTGCTATCATTTTGGATCCGATCTCCCATAACTGGAACCTCGGATGATGCCACATGCAAAACGACGGACATTCTGCTCAATCCATACACCCATCGGTCGCATTTTATATGGTCGAGATTCTGTTGTTCACGCTTGGCTCGTGGCGACAATGGCTTCCCGTGTCTCAAACTTTGAGGCCTGAGGTCCCATGGTCTGCATTGTGCAGCTTGCCAAAAGGTCGCTCAGAATCATGACGGGACGTTGATGCTATGGTTGCATGATCTCTCGGCAGAGCTACATCTGTGGTATATCATAATGGGCCCTGGACACCTGATAGTAACTGGAGGGTATTTCTGAACTTAATTACAACGGATAGCCATTTCTGTCATTTGTAAACTTTTTTCGTGTGCAAGAAAAGAAAAGAATGACAGGAATGGTGCATCATCCGGCGCGTGTCTGTACTCAACCATATGACGAGGTGTTTTATTCAGTCACTACAAGCGAGGTATTAAATGCACTCATACATACCGCATTATTCTTCAAGTTGAGATGAAGGTAATGTTCCTCCTTTGATTTCTTGAACAATAATACTACCCTCAAACCATGAGATCGCGCGCATTGCCACGGGTACCCCGTACTACTTGAAGCTATACAACCTACCCACCTCCTTCAACGCAAAGTTTTATTCCCTAACCGCAGACTTGCAGCTGTGAGGTGCCGAGGTGGGCCCCATGTTTCATCGAATCAGTCTATTACGAGTGGAATCATGAACCTGATGAAAGTGGGTGAAGATTGACCAAAGTTGCACTGGATCAGAATGTCATCACTTTACAGTGAACTGACCTTTCGGGGCACCACTCTGAGTCGGGTATGAATCACTGCGGCTGAGAGAAGCCTTAACTCGGTAGGTGACGTTCTTGGTAAACTACTCACCGCATTCCACAACCCAGGCGGGGGCTCCAAATTGCCAAAAATTTAGTCAATCTGTGTTTACTTCAAATAATCATCCTAAACTCCAAGGATATATGCAAACTTTGAACGCGGCTGCACGTATGCATACATACGATGGCCGGTGTATTGATAATCACCCACCAGGGTTTCCGTATCATGGGATTAGAACTTGAAATAGTGTGGTCCGAACAACGGGTATTTTGTTCAACTGTACACCTATTCCGAAATGGTGGCCATGTTCTTGGTTAGTTCGCGGCGTTTCATATGGGACTTTTGTTCATACAGTTCTACACACAAAGGCGTGCGGTGCATGTAACCCTTACACGACTAGTTTACGACGATCGGAACCTCGGAGGCCTTATAAGCAGGGGTAGACCTATCCATCGTGTTAATATCCCCACTCTCTAAACACGATAGGTACTGAAGCGAAATCTATGGATTTTGCCGCGGTTGCGAAGCACGTCAGAAAATATTACTGTATTGTTGTACCCTTGGCTCCACATGCCTATGCAAGTAGCTCACGTATGTTGTGTTTACCGGCAGGTTTACGTTGACTGGCCATACATAAGTGCTTATAGACCGGCGCCGACTGATTTAGCTGCCTTTTCATTGTGCAACTGAATCCTATAGCCAGGTTTATCCTGGAATAAGCCCTTGACACGATGAAGATTGCAATTTTTGAGGTCATATAGATTGAAGATGTGAGGGAACATGGTGAGACTAGGCGTAGCCGAACGATTCGTCGTACAGGGTCACACTGGGCCCCCCACTGAGGATTGTGGAAGGTCCAGAGACCGGGAAGCGAAGAGCATGTCGGACTGCGCGAGATATACCCTGCGAACCGCAAACTGTTGACTTGTTAGTGACTTGGATTTCTTGGGGCCTAGAACGGTACCTACCGCTCACCGACATCCTCCCCGATGCACTGCTGATCTCTTCTTTTAACAACGCATCCAAGTTCGGTCTTCCAGCTTCCATCTTGACGCCACGTAGTGACAATAACGACGATAATGAATCTCTCTTGGTCACATTGTGTTCCGGAGCGCCTTTCTTCTCGACTGGACTTGAGAGGGCAGAGATGGATAACTCAGATCCTGCTATCGACAGAGGATCAGTAATAAAGATGCGGATTGATATTTTCAAAGAAGGCGGTGCAAGCTGGACAGCCTTGATAAGTGTGTCCTCGATCCATTGAACATAGTCTATAAAACATGACGTTAGTTTACTCCATAGAAGACCCGCGGACCACGGATCTACGAACCGGCTCCTCGTATGGACCAAATGAATACTACACGCCTGCAAGAGCTTTTACCCTTCCGTACACAACTGAAACGCAACACAATATCAATCGCACGATCAATGAACAATCAATTAGTGAGCGTACTCGATAATGTTCAGGAAGACCGGGAGGGTGTAAGAGATACCAGATCCCCCTAATCTCCGATCAGTACGGTACAACTAAGACACAATGCACGACTGACCTGCCACTAATACGGATGTATCATAACAGCCGAGGTCGGGAGACGGGCCATAAGGACCGTCTACGAAAACCTTTACTTGTCCCTTCCTGGCAGCCACTTCCTTAAGCTTCTTCGTGAAGCCCTCATGGACATTAACCAGAAACACTAGCTCCTTCCAGAACGGAGCGTCCGACCCCAGAACCTGGACTTCATTATTTTCGCTTCGTGATTGATCTTCCGGAACCGCGGTTGAAAGTAGACTAGAATCGAAACTCGCAATGGTAAAAGGGTGCGCTTCGAATGGCAAGGTCGAAACTGAGGGTATGATGAGGTATGCTGTTTGCCCTGGTGACCAGTGGAAATGTGGGGGTCGACATAGGCGCAATCGAACAATATTGTCAGAAAGCAATTCTGTGGTCGCGTCCATTGTACCAGAACCAGACTTGAAGCCGAAGTAAGAGTGATTGAATACGACTAGTCGAACAATGCGAATGAAACGATCAAGGGCCCAGAATATAAATGATGGCCATATCCAGTAGACACCACTGATCACCCCGGAAGTCAGGACCACTAGCCGCACCTACATTTATTTTGCACTTACTGGTTAGCTGAAACGTGATAATATCCTCCTATCAGGAATATCCTGATTTCTGTTGGTATAAAAAATCATGGACGTTTAAAGAACTCACAGGACCGCAAAGAAGTGAGTGTAGAAGAAGACTTCGTAGGCTTCTGTACGAATGGGCCGCAGTGACACTATGACTAGAATAGAGAAAGCAACCATGGCCGTGATACCGAGGCGGAGCCATGCCTCATCCAAACTCGTCCGGAAGCTTTTGGTAAATAAACCCCTGATATAAAACGCAAGTACGAGTTGAAGGTGCGTACTCGGGGTAGCTGGACACTTCGCTGACACCATGTATCCAAAGGAGGACAAAACAGGTTCTAGCCATCATTCGGTGGATATAGTTGAGCTTTCCGTCGATCAGGTGCAACGTAAGTGCTTTGTGGAGTATAGTTAATGAAATTAGGCATACCCTATCGTAGCTGATGCCTGTAACCACTGGAGCAAAAAACTCAGCGACATTAATCAGGTCATGACCATTTCACCTACGAGACACGAGGTTGTTCTTTGTGCCGAGAGCCGTGATAATGGGAAACTGGCTGGATGCAATCGTGGCCACGCGGTTATTCCAGTATTCAGTATCAAACTTCTGACCTTCGACGGAGGTGGCTGCGTAATCCAGCATTGAGGGTTGCGTAAGTTGGATCGTGTATGTGCACTTGACTCACTGTTAATATATGTGTAGGTCAACAGAAGGGCGATATATCCCAGGGTGACAAAAATCTCTGCCATGTTCAGGGTGTAGGTTTGTCCTATTTCGAGGGTCCACCGGAACGCAATGACACGATAGAAGTTTATTAATGCAAGCGGGATACGACGGAGAGAAAACTTGTGGTGAACATGGTTGCTGACCGTTTCTTCGTCGGACTCATGCTGTCGGCGCCTGGCGAACTTGGAATGCAGGGATAAACCCCACTGAAAGCAGCCGACTACAAAGAGAAACACGGCAAGAGCGTACCACACTTGTTCTGGGTAGGCGATATTCCTGTCTACAAGCAATGTTAGGTCAGCACCGGATAAGGACTCGGAAGACATCCTTCGTGTCGCAAACTTAGGGGAGGAAGAGGTATCAGGAGGAATGAGGTTATATAAGGCAGCCACTTTTCAGACCCGGATGTTTTGTCCAACGTGCATTGCATACCGCAGCAATGACGGGGAAATTCTTGACAGAAGAAGTTAAAACATTAAAGCAACTGCGGAACGGAAATTACGAAACCTGGCAAGGGCGATAAAGTGATCTCGCTTCGCGCCCGAATAGTCAGTACTACCCCTAGGGTCAGTTATGTGGTGAGAGAATAAAAGTGGGTCAGATAGCTCCAATGGGAATCTTATCTAAGTATTGTTTGACCGGGCGTTGCAAGTGAATGTGTGTGAAGCACCAACACTTCGCCGTCTGAACCTCCGATTCGTTCGTACGATAAAGATGACTCCGCGATCGTCGAGGCCGAATTCCCCTGGTCTCCCAAGCGCTGGGAGTATTTGTAAGCCTTAATAATTGTGCATGTGTGGTCAAGCTGACCTGGCGTAGTAAATCACCCTAGCACGGTGCTTTATATGCTGTACTTCTTGCTTTTGCAATCAGTTTAGCATTGGAGGAACGTGCCGACAGGACGCAATTGCGCCAAGCGCTCGTTTTTGGAAGTGAAGAAGTGAATAAGGTGACCAGTGCTTTTATTTGGTGTAGACTCGAACAGCCAAAAACTCCACCACTCGGGCATGAAGTGGCCGAAGACACAAACCAGAATACCATATTTGGTAAAACCCATTGAAGGACAGAGAACTGACCCACTTACGTTACCGAATCCACAGGTTCACGATTCTACGCCTATTTGTTGAATTTGGTGTGGCTGCTCGCAAGTGATTCATACGCCAGTCCCAAATGAGATTATCGCAAGCTGGAAGGATCCGTATGACAATTATACAACCACCTGCAGTTAAAGACATCTCCGTCAATCGTTATCTGTCCGTCAAATTGATTCCTGATAGGTTCAAAGCGAGAGGTACTTGCCGCCTGGCCTACGAATCAATGCGTGAAGCCCGTCAGTCACTATCTAAGCTTATGAAACGGAGCGGAGGATACCTGTGATAAAACATGCTTCTGGGATTACGAAAATAAAACCAAGTTACCAACTTCTTGTGGAGATCTGAGGTGACCTACTGACGGTTTCAGCTCAGGTATAGATGCACGGTAATGGAGAACATTACCTCTTGGTAAAAATATCGTCCATCGTCCATCGCCTGTCGCAACTAACCAACTACGCAGCGTTACTATACGATATGAAGATCCAAAGGATGGTATCAAAACCCACGCGTCGGGTTTGAATTGCTCCTGGTGCATATGGGTTCACTGTGATTCCGTAGCGCCCAAGTTCAATAGCTAGAACATAATAATGATGTTATGGGGTGGGAAAATATCGTGAGACTACACACGATTTTACCTGCAGATTGTGAATCCTCGTACGGCAAGCATTGATGCACAATAGGCGCTGAGTAAAACGTGTCCTGAAGGAAGCATGTCATACAGCAACGAGAGCGGTGACATTAGTAGGAACTTGCCTTTCTTTCCCGACAGAGAGCTTGCGCCGATAATGCGTCCACCGTCGCCTTGGGGCTATCATCTGCTGCGCCGCATGTTTATGGTTCCTTTGACGTTCACCGCCAACACAGGCTTTAGGTCATCGGATGTTGCTGCAGCAGTGTACAGTAAATCCAAGCGCGTGGTAGAACTTGCTTTCTAACAGTGTGGGTTTTGTTCTGCCTGTATTTGCAACGAACTATATGGTGGCATGTTCATGAGAACTTGAGAGTGCGCAAATAACTCACAACATTCAACTTCGGACTTTCTTCGATTGTGACATTTGCGGGTGTTCAGCACTCTAGGTTCTCCTTGTTACTTTCCAAGTCGTTGATCGTGATGTCATAGCCATCTCCTGTGAGGTGCACTGTGATGGTGTGTCTTATCCCTTGCCTGGATCCAGTGACAGTAGCGACACCTTTGGAATTAGACTGCGTGGATGCCATTTTTTTCGTACTAGGAGAAATCGCACATGCAGGGGCCTTTGAATTTGATTTATTTATTATTGTCCTTCTGGGTCAAGGCTGCCTTTTCCAGCGCACCCTTCACGAATCCCACTGAATCCTATACATGCTAGCAACCATTCCATTCCCGTTTTCCCATGAGGAATATGACGGGCTTCTTCTGCTCAATGAAGATATTCCTATTTCCCGAAAGATCTCCGCACAGGAAAGCGCCGAGACCCTGGACAGTAACGTTTGGCAACAATAACAGGAATCTGTTGACCCACCTGAAGAACGGGCACCGCCGTCCAGTACTTCTATCTACATGTCTTGGACAAAACCGAAGCGAGCTTGCCTTTGAACGGAGATGTTTGCAGCGATCATATGATGCACAGAGTTTAGGTAGGGCCAAGATTCAGCGGTCGGCATCTGGTAGCTTCGAGTTCTCCTTCAGATCACAGGGCTAAGCATGAGTTACGCGCGAGATGCAACACAACCGTGATGAATGAAACATACATTCTGGAACAACCGGATACTGAGAAGGGTTCGGTTGACTTTTAACAACCACCAGTTACCGAGACCTGATGCAAGATGAATCCTATGCACAAGTAGCCAAGTCGTCGAGGCTGCTTCTAGGTAGACCGTGCCTGAAATCGCATTTTCCCTTCTCACGGCTGCCGTGTATGTATTATAAAAAGGAATGTCTTCCTTCTCAAGTATTTTGGTTGGCCTAGGAGAGACTCAGCGAGTACTGTATCACTCCTTGGCTATTTCCCTTCCGGGTGGCAAGGGAGGTTGATCACAGTCAGCATAGAGCTCTAATTCCTTTCTGGGTTCAGTCTTGTGTCGTGTTCAATCGCCGGTGGGAACCAAGCCCAGCTCATGCTTCAGTGTTTCAATGACCGGTAAACCCTTCGGCGACTTAGGGTGAACAACATTTAAGTAGCCGAAGCTGCGGGTACGAGGCATAATATGACAAATTCACCTGTTTGATATCAGAATTCATAGGTGCCTCTATGCAGTGTACGCCATACGGGCGCGCGCTCGGTGAAGTCGCAGACAGTTGCCTCCCAACGGGAACATCATACCTTCCGGTCCCGCAATACATCTCTCCGATGTTTGGACGGTTGGTCTTCCTCGGGTTGTTGTGTCAACAATGCTGTATTTTGGTCTTTTCGGGTTTGGCAAGATTAAGCAGCAGAAAATATTATGATTCCTGAGTCGCATGTATGTTCGAGAGTCATCTGAAGAAGCTGCACGCATACGGATTACAGCCGTTTTCAGAAAGGATGGCAGTTCACACGATTTTTCGTTCAATTAGGAAAGTTTAGACTTAGTGAAATTTCGTTGCTCTGTTGTCAAACCTAGTCAAACTCATATCATTATCGATTACAGCTGTTTCCAAGAATAATGAGATTTGTCATTTTTTTTCGCAGGCGCCCGTTTCCAAACCCGATTAGGAAATTGTCGTATTTACACGTCAAGTCCCTCTCATCCTAGCAAACTATGGGCAACCGTAAAATCAGTTCTGATTTCAAGGAGTGAGACTATGGAATACTTGCTGGGACATCGAGGATATTCACAATGCCCTGGGAGTTTCCCGTGCTAGCATTTATCGCTGGGAAGCAATCTTTGCAGAGTTTGGCACCGTCAACCGTCCCCCATCGCCAATACGTGGCCAAGAACTTCGCATCCTCACACGTGCTCTCATGACAGTCTGCGAGGACTTGCTTGCCGAAGAATCAGACATCTATCTCGATGAACTCACAACGTGGCTTGCTCTGACACATGACATCAGCATTTCGGTCTCTACGCTTTGTCGCAACCTGAAGGAAGCTGGCCTAACACGCAAGTTACTCCACAGACTTGCTGTTGAGAGGGATGAGGAGCACCGTCATGAATGGAAGGAGTCAATGCGAGTGAATTTTGTTGGTGATGGGTCGGAATTTGTGTTTGCCGATGAAGTCAGCAAGAATGAGATAACATGGGCTCGTCATTATGGTAGGGCTATGGCAGGTCAACGTGCAGCATTGGCGGATGTCTTCGTTCGTGGAGATCGCTACTCGCTTGTCGCTGCCATCACAACAGAAGGCTACATGGCTGCTCACGTAGTCGAAGGCTCTTTTGATAGCGAAACATTTTACGACTTCATTGCCACAAAAGTGGTGTGTGCTAATACTGTATACATGGAACTCTCTACTCAAGTTTCATCCTATCCTCTAGCTTCCATCCATGAACCCATTCCCCGCTGAGAGGTCTGTGCTTGTTCTCGACAACTGCCGTATCCATCACAATGAAGATCTCTATGAACTTGTCCGTGCCGCAGGTGAGTCACAGTGAGCATTCAATGTACAGAGTTGACTTGCACCTTTCTGTCAATACTAGGTTGTCTTCTTCTCTATCTTCCACCCTACTCCCCTGACTTGAATCCAATAGAGGAGTCTTTCAGCGCATGTACGTTCTTCACTGTCACGTGGGACTTGCATTGGAACTAAGAATTACCCAGTCAAAGCATATTTACGACGTCACGCTTATCGCCTTCGCAATGACAATGATCCTGTTGGTGTACTCCTTGAAGCGTGTGCATGCATCACACCTAAGATGTGCAAAGGATGGTTCCGTCATGCAGGTTGTATCGTCAATTAGCAACTTTCATATTGCGATGTGCAAAGAGCAGTAGGTATACATAGTACATGACTTTTTACGCTGTCCAGAGTCTCAGCCCCAATGTCAATCGTGTAGCGATGATTTTACAATGTTATGAAAATGCAGGCGCGAAAAAATGCAGTGATTTCTAAGAAAAAGCTAGACCCATGTACCCGCAATGATTGCGTCACAGAATTTGCGGTGATGAGAAAGGAAGGTGCGCCAACTGAGAACAGTGAATCCAGCGGATTGCCAATCGGCCACTGTCAGAGTTTCAACAATACGGTTGCCAGGATTGTACTCGAGTTTGGAAAGTTTCTCCGAATCAGCAGCAGATATGAGGTATCTCGTGCAGAAGGCCTCCAATGTGACAGAGTGCTTCATGGTAATGCCAGGTGAAGGGTAAGAGTCTGATACAGTACTAGTAGCCGGCGCTGCAGCCTGAGGTGCTGGGGATGGCTGTGGTTGGACAACGTTTGGAGTGGGATAATATGGCCCGGGGAACTGATAAGGATAATATGCTGGATGATAGAATGGCGCCGGAGGAGGTAGCCCGGGAAACCCATGTGCAAGTAATGGAGGATCACGAATGCTGCCAGGCCTGGCGTAGATGTGAGGCATGTCGTAGTCTGACATGGCTGAGGAACATTGACTCAGCCGGTAGTCGTCAGCAAATGTGCCTTGGGTGCGCTCGTGCATCTCGGTGGGTGGAATGTAGTCCTGGCCTTTGTGATAGGCTCCGTATGCTGCAAAAACGGTTGTCGGAGCGTTGGGTGGTGGGCGAGATGGTTTTATAGCTTTGTCTTTTGTGAAGTGGTTCGACATCGGAGGCGCATCATATGTGGCACGAGGGTTATCGTTCGTTGACTGATGCTGATTGATGTCAGTAATCATATGCAGCACATATAAAAACCAGTGTGACGCACAATTGCAGCCGCCCAGACATCTAGGCGAAGAGAAGTTAGCTCCCAGAACATGCCACCCTTAGCATATATGCGCTTGTTCGGAAAAAGAGGGTGGTTTCCAATGGGGTAACGGTGCTCCAGTCCTGTGACTTCCTTGCTGCTCTCTTGACGCAAATGGTTCTAAGTGCAGACGAATTTTGGTTAGCATATACGATCCGTAATAGGTGCTCTTACTATCTGAGCTTTATGAGAGAAGGCCGTGTGATCTGCTGGAACACTGGGGTCTTCATCATCTTCGTATGTGATATTGCTACGGCCTGCACGGCTAGACACCTCTGGTGGCTTCCAGCGCTGATGAGCAGAAAGAAACGTTCAAGCAGGAAAAAAAGTAACGTACTGCCTCAAGATCAATTGGCTTCGGAAGGTAAAGAAATATGGTGTGACCCTTCGTGCGTTCCTGTACTGCATCAAGCATTGCTTGGAAGCCAACTTCATCCGTGAGCAGTTTCATGGGTAGACTGGCAGGTGTTTCAAACTTCCATCGTAGACGAGAGACTGTGAGATTCGCTGTTGAAGTTTTTGCTGCATCAGCAACAGCTCGAATAAATGCGTTGAATGTGGTATC